>CABFWB010003448.1:0-79080 GCA_902151455.1 Timema bartmani | reverse complement strand
GGGGTGGGAGGGGGTGGGCTATTTATAGCAGCCAATCAGAGGCCAGAGCTATTTATATCAACCTATCCTCGAGGTGGGCTAGCTGGGCCTACCAGCTACTAACATTACCCCTTAACTACCGAAGGCTAGGACAATCTCTAAATATTAAACACCATCAGAAGCTCTCTGAAGTGCTTTTTAGAGTAACACAGCCCCCTAATTTGTACTTGTATCTTAATTTTGATATTTTTTTGAACCATAAATAAAGCCAAATATATTTTGTCCATAGAAATTCGGAGGGGGTTTGAACCCCCAAAACCCTCCTCTGACTACGGCCTTGTAGCTAATATTGAGAAATGAACATGATATTTAGCTTCCATCGATCAACATTGACAGCATTTATGAAATGTGGCATCCCCAGAGCATGTACTGTGTCGTATAAATACATACATTTAAATTTAGTAGCTATTTTAATGGTTAATAAAGGTTCTTTAAATGGCGGTTTTGCTATATCTGTTACCCCCACCACCCCGCTGTTGAGAAAAGAATTAGTTATTCTTTTTCTTTTATTCAATAAGGTCTCGCTTCCCCCTTTTCCCCAACCCACTTACAATAGTTGATGCTTTCAAGTTTGCTGGAGATGTCATCAGAGGCATCTAGCGATAAAACTCTACACTCCATGTATAAAGAAGTTCCATAAGAGTAATGTTATTTAAAAAATATTTGACGATTTATCATCTAAACGCGCCAATAAAATCTAAAATATCAAACCTATAGCTCTGTAAAAATTATCAAACCTATCTTGAAGTGTTTGGTTCCAGATTATGTATGTTTGATTATTAGAGTAAAACGGTTCGTTTGGAAAAGAGTATTTGATCAACAACATGCGTAAGTCTACAGCACCCTCTTCTACACCCTTAAATAGAAACTGTTCTACAAATGCTCAAGAACTAATAGATAAAGCTTTTAGATACTTTTGTGTGTAACGAAGGAAAACTTACGCCAGTTCCTTAGTGCTTAGGTAGTTGAAAACTAGGTTATATTTTCATGTAACTTACTTAATTAATTAGTTTTATTTTATCCTATGTATTATTTCTGTTGTCAACATCCCTTTTTCTCAACTAATACAAAGCCTACAGCGATTAAATTCAAGATGATTACATTCTGACATCAAATATTGTATACAAAGAGGTGTTGTAAATTGTAAATACTTTCACATTAATAAACTCTCTTTGCTATTTTGTGTATGAACTTCGCTGAGTATTTAATTTAAACAACCCAACAAAATAATTTTGTGTGTGTGTGTGTGTGTGTGTAAGGGGGGGGGGCAGACTGGAAGGTTGAATGTGCGGAAGTTTCGCACGGGTTTACTGGTTTACTCTAATTTGTACTAATGTAATCAAATTAAGTATTAGTAGCATAAAAAATATAAACATATTATAAAATTGTACTATAATTATAGAATAAGGTTCATTAAACAAGTTTGCACCAATGTATCCAGAAAAAGCATGAAAGTAACGATTATGATAGTAATAATAATAGTAGTAATAACCTCTGTGGAGTCCACCTCATGTCAGCTCTGTTCAGTTGCGTTCAAGATTTAATGGGCGTGAAATATCCACGATGATGGTAGGTATGGTATGGTAGGTCATCTGTTGAAGTTCCAGAACGTTTTGAAATAAGAATTTCTACAATTCTTATTTATAATTAGAACTTTATGTATTAATTTTGTTCTTATATTGGCTTAGGTCACACTCGGCTTTATTTTACTGTAGATTTCCAATCATCTTTCAAGCACTAGATTGTGTTTATTTGTATTCATATAACCTGGATTACTCGTGTCCACCACTCCGGAATCACGTGGTATGTTTCTATGAGCTCAAGTTGTGTGTTGGTAGATCACCGGTCACAGACAATGTCAAGCTACATAGCGTGAGATATACTGAGGAAAATACTGATGTGTCTACTGCACGGTCAGTATTACACGTTCACATCCGTATTCACGTCAGTATTCACCCTACAAGATAAGTATATTATCATTTATTTATCATACTGACAGTAATACTGACCGTTTAAAGTGCCTAGAGTTGTTATTTAATGTGGATAGTAGTAACACAGCATCAGTCCACCAGAGTGAAGCAAGAGAATGGTCAATGTATTCTGATTAGATAGTAGTCATAAAGCACCAGTCCACCAGAGTGAAGCAAGAGAATGGTCAATGTATTCTGATTGGATAGTAGTCATACAGCACCAGTCCACCAGAGTGAAGCAAGAGAATGGTAAATGTATTCTGATTTGATAGTAGTCATACAGCACCAGTTCACCAGAGGCAAGAGATTGGTCAATGTATTCTGATTGGATAGTAGTCATACAGCACCAGTTCACCAGAGGAAAGAGAATGGTCAATGTATTCTGATTGGATAGTAGTCACACAGCACCAGTCCACCAGAGTGAAGCAATAGATTGGTCAATGTATTCTGATTGGATAGTAGTCACACAGCACCAGTCCACCAGAGGCAAGAGAGTGGTCAATGTATTCTGATTGTATAGTAGTAACACATCATAGCCCACCTGAGTAAACAACAGAATGGTCAATGTATTCTGATTGTGTAGTAGTCACACAGCACCAGTCCACCAGAGGCAAGAGAGTGGTCAATGTATTCTGATTGTATAGTAGCCACACAGCACCAGTCCACCAGAGACGAGAGAATGGTCAATGTATTCTGATTGTATAGTAGTCACACAGCACCAGCCCACCTGAGTAAACAACAGAATGGTCAATGTATTCTGATTGTGTAGTAGTCACACAGCACCAGTCCACCAGAGACAAGAGAATGGTCAATGTATTCTGATTGGATAGTAGTAACACAGCTCAACCCACCTGAGTTCGAACAACCGACAGTCAGTTGTTCCAGAGTTGTGAAAGTGAGATCACAGTAAGATCATGTTTTTGTACAACGCGTGTTAATCTCGTTTGCTTGCAGTTCCAAGAGCGAGCGAAAGGTTCTAAAAGTGTCTTCCAAAAGCTGGAAACGCTTGTGGTGACATAAATGCGTGTGTAAGAATCAAACCCAGTGTATGAATATACCAGAGTGGTAACAAACTTTCTATAAAGTGACATCTAAGTTGTTTGTAGCTATGATTAATCTCACATAGATTTTGAAACATTTAGCCGTGCAACAAAATGTTCATATAAAACTTATTCTTTTTCAAAAAAGTGGCCCGAAGTATTTTTAAAAATTGTTGTTGATTTGTGTTGTGTCTTAGTTTTTCAAGTTGATAATTTTGGATATAGATGGACTTAGTTACATTAACTTCTTAGTATAATAAACTGTGAACAATGGCTACTCCAAGAACCGATACATGGATGAAACTATCATTCTTGAGGATTATTTACTTTGTTCTCGTGATAGCTGTATTTCAGGTGAGTCAACTTATTTAATTGCGAAATATCATGAATCAAACATGGCTCATACTGTCTCAAAGACAGGTTTTTGTCTTCGGGCCTAGGCCACAAAGAGGATGATACTGGTTTGGAGAAAAGTAAAGTACACGATTCTCGAAAAACTTGTCCGGGATTCACCAATTCAAAATTAATATCTTCGGAACTACTTGACCAATTTTCGTGGTGGTTTGGTAACGCCATAAGCTTTCTTTTATATAGGCCTATTAAATAAAGTTATATCAATAATTATTTGTATTATTTCTACATATATATATATATATATATATATATCTTAAATAAAATCCTAGACAATTTTTTTGATGTTTCTGTTAGAGAAATTTAATATACAATCACTTAAATGTGAGCACACGTGGAAGAATTTTTCCAATTACCAAAAATGGGGAAAACTTTTTAATTTTGACTATAAATTTAATACTGTATATAATTCTACAAGCTATAACCAGTATTATATTAGGTAATAAGGCTTCCTGACTCTTACAAAATAATGCTACTTTATAATAAAGCATAGTTTTTATTTCATGTTTCTAAATTATTTCTCATAATATTCTTATAATATTATAAAATTGTTCTTTGGATGAATATAGCATTACTACTAAGAGATTTACAACTAACATGTTTATAATTATCTGGTTGCACAAGTTGATAAAGTTCAAGTTATTCTGAGCCTCTCAACTGATACTCTACATACTATGATGCAACTTAACCCTAATGATTAAACATTGGCCCTACATTCTGGTGTCCTTCCATTTTGAAATATATTATCAAAGGTAGCCGATTTATTCTGATAAAATGTATTTATTTTACACACTTTTAAACAGGCCTACACTTTAAAATTATTTCACTTCCCAAGGATTTCCAGACCAAAGAATATTTACTTTCCCAGTATTTTATAATAAAAGCTATACATACATAATCTCATAATTTTAATTGCCTTCTATTAAATTCTTGGCACAAAGAATCAAGAAATCACATTGATTGAAAATCATACTAATTTAAAATAAATTTAGAGTAGACCAGCTGTGATTTTTTTTAAATTAGGATAATCTTAAAGGCTACTCGTATTTGGGGTAGTCCTCCTCCAGCAAAACTTTAGAAATTGAGTGCCTCTAAAAGCTATTTTAAATAGCGCTAGGGCAGATTTGTTCATAAATTAGATTCTTTAGAAATTATCTAGTGGTCTTACTCCAGAAATTTTGATGCCCAAAGAAAGTTGTTTAGAGGGCTTCCCGCCTTATTTTTTTTAAATATCAAAGTTATATGCCTCTAGAAGCTATTTGAAGTAGTCTTACCCAGACACATTTTTGGAAACTGGATGCCTTTAGATGATAAATTACTATCTCTGAAGATTGGATTTCAGAATCAAATTAAGGTAAATAGTTTTACCAACACTCTTTTGAGATCAACATTAAAAGCTTCAGAAAATGTTGAGGAGATGTGGGGGGGTTTGAACCCCATAACCCTCTCCTCGCCACGCCCAGGCTATGATTCTATCTTATAGGCTACTCCATGGTTGAACCATTCAAGGTAAGCCTACCTTTCAGGGTAAACTAAGTGTGCGTCAACTCTGTCAAGACTCATACTATGGAAGACAACTTAATGGACCTTTAAACTAGGGGTGATTAAATACTTTGTACTCTTCTTACAAACCATGCACACGCGTAAGCAGTCATATTTATCATCACAATGTTTAACGTAGGCTTAAAAATTATAAAATATTTTATTCAAACTAAAACGAGGAAAAAAGTATTAATTTTATTGATGTCCGGCCTTTTAATTATTTACGGTTGATAAAAATACGGCAAAAATAAGATTTGAGATTGGACTGTGGTTGAAATTCCGCTTCGTGTTAAAATTAAACTTATAATTCAACTGTGATTTTTTTTTTTTCAATTTGTTCTTATCTATGAAAAAAGGGTCTTTGTCTTTACTATTCTGTTATTTTTTATATTTAAGGCTATAACAATTAGATCTAATGATAGTTACTATATTTTTGTGAAAGAGTTTTTTCTCGTTTTTCTTCAAAATTAGAGCATTTCAGTTTTCTATTAAATTAACTATAAATTTATGTCTTTATAGCTTAAAATTACCAAACTGATGGTAACATATGTATGTTCTATACATGGGTTTTGAATTTACTTCAGAAATATGGGAGGGGGGGCCTTAATATAGTCCCAGCCCCTAAAGATAAAAACAAGGTGGGCTCAAGGCCCCCCCCCCCCCTTCCGTTCCGGAGTCCCTGAATTACTGACTGTCACGTCATTTTCATGAGAAGAAGCTCTGAATCAACACGGCAACTAAACACACTTTCTCTTTCTGAGAACTGACGTCACTTCCTTTCGGAAGACCCATACTATTCATAGAGTGATCAATGCAAACAATGCGTCTCCTACCTTCATTGGATTGATTTCCATCTATTAGTTTAAGAGCTTTAAGTTCAATTAATAAGTAGAAACCATTCTATGAACACATAAAATATCACCACGTCGTCTTGTTGAGAATAATCAGATCATAACATTCCAACAAAATGTTCCTCCTTCAGATTTAAATAAATGACGTAAAATGTTTAAATTTTGTCCTGAACATAAATGAAAGAGTCAATAACAAAGACGACTAAAACTGGAGTTGAGTGATCTCTTAGATTTCATTATCATGTTAGCTCAAGGTGGGATTGTAGGGGACGCGAGAAAAGGCCAGTGTTTTGGCAGGTTTTATGGCAAAACATTTTTTGAACAAAATAAATAAAATATTACTTCAGTACAAACATAGAGTTTAATTTTCTCCACATGTTGATATAAACATTTGTTGAATACATGAACGTAGCGGAATTAGATGATAAACTTTTTAAATGAAGATAAAAAGTTGTTATTAAATTCCAGGACAATCTTGAAAGATATTAAAGACATTTTAATGTTCACCGTGTAAAGAAAATTAAATTCTATGTTTATACTAGAGCAATATTATATTTATTTTGGCAAAAAAAATGTTTTGCCGTAAAAACTGTAAGAAAACTGGCTTTTCTCTAGTCGCCTTCCATACCACCATAATTAATTTACTTGCAATGACGGTAGAGCCTTATTTGTGAAGAACGGGGGGCACAATTAGGGGAAATCTAAGTTCTAGGGGACATAGCCCAGCAAAATTTTAATATTGTATCACACAAGAAGATATTTGGGGTGTTTCTCACGACTAATTAAAATAACAATATTTTATTTATTTGAGTTATTTAACGTGCACTTTCGGAAGCGACTGATTATATCAGCACGCGAGATTTTCTCTGAGTGAGAGTGAAAGGGCCTAACAATTTTGCCGGGAAAGGTATTTTCACAAACCTTCCAGGGTTCTCTTACATGCCACAATCGACATGGGGCCGACGGCTTTACTTCCCTTCCGAAGGAAGTTGTGCTACGGATCTTTAATCGTTCAAGAGTAATTTTTCGACCCAGGCGTGAACCCACGAGTATCGGGTCCTGGAGTCAGTCCTTTAACCAAAAACCACAGAGGTCGATTGACAAAACAATAAATATAAATGAAACTACTAATCTATGATTTTTGTTTCTTGGTTGTGGCAACAAAATATATTATAGTACATGAACTAATAAATTAAAAAGTGCCCTATTCACACTTTTATTTTATTATAAGTTAACTTACATAAAAATACAATGATATTTTTATAACATAAAAAAATATCCATACAAAATATTAGTTTCAAAATAAAATATTTTTATTTCATAAACACTTGAGGCGGTTAGGATTGCTAACTATTTCCGGGGCACCCAACACGTGCGGGATTAGGACTATAAAATAATCTTACGTGCAGGCGGGCACCGGTAACTAACTATATATACCTTATTAAGTAAGAGCATAAATTAAAAATTATATTTTACCTACATGTGTAATTTTGTTAATCTTTGGTTCTGTCAAATTGAGGGCCGTGCCCATTTATTTTATTTGTTTGTCCTTGTCATCTGCAATTTATACTCAAAATGTAGTAATAAATAGAGCTTTCCCATCCGAATATTAAATTTTCTTTCTAATCTCGAATCTTTAAACGTGTAAAATTTTAGTTTGAGTGAATATATTATTTGAAGATTAATTTTTAAAAATGTGTTAAGACTTGGCGCCACAGACAAATGCTATTTCATTTGTCGTGTCTATTTCGCCATAAACAACAAAGAGAAAACTTTTCAGGTAAATTAATCATATTAATACAATTCTGTTCTTTTTACTATTTAGTTACTCTCCCATTTCACATACAATAATCCTGTTACCAATTTACGTAACATTGTTATTTAAATGATCTAATATTATGCGGTCAAGATATAATCATAATATATCCAACCTCAGTGAGAGCAAAACATCGATCCCCAAAATGAGAATAGAAATATTAACTTATATTATAAACATGCTCTTATAAAAATTACCTTAATAGGTACTTTACTTTATGATGAGGGCGCGTCCCCATTGTATTATATCGTAAGACTAAATACATAACAAGATGGCGGCAAGGGAGTAGAACGTATATATAACGGCTCCGGAATGAATATATCAAAATTACATTCATTGTTATTAATAATTACTTATCTTAATTATATTTTACACCACCAGAAGTAATTAAATCTATCAATTGTTGTTCATTTCATTTAAAGTGTTTACGGTTTTGTTTATTTCTCTTGTATAGCCTTCGTTACTTCTAGTTAAGCGATAAAGTATAAAAATGTAGGCCTAAAATTCAATTCAACTGTAAATAATTGGTAAAATTTATATCTGTAACTTTCTAAAAGGTACCTAGAATATTAAACACTAAATAACTCGTCACGTGATTAATTCCAGGGGAAATGTTGTTAGTAAACACGCCATGTTTGTTTATCCTGGAGCCGTTGATACCACTGCAGAGTAAGACACTCATGCATGCAACTCGTTTCCCATGTGACAATGGGACTTTAGAAAGTGTTCATTTCACATCCACTATGGTTATTAGAACAATGATAGTACTAGTCACAATATTAGTCTAGCAGTTTCATATATCGAGGTAATCTCTAGTATCATACAACTACAAGAGTGTGCACTTTCTAATCCCCGTGCAGTCGACGACACGACATCTGGTACGCTTTAACACTTGCCTTGATCCAGTTCTGGCGAACTGATAGTACTGAGAGTCACACAGCGCAGGGGAACATGTGCTGACCAACTGATTGTACTGAGAGCCACACAGCGCAGGGGAACATGTGCTGACCAACTGATTGTACTGAGAACCACACAGCGCAAGGGAACATGTGCTGACCAACTGATTGTGCTGAGAGTCACACAGCGCAGGGGGAACATGTACTGACCAGACTCAAATCAAATTACGGCATGGAGAGATAACTTCCAACATATTTTTTTTAACATATCAGATCACAAAACTATTAATTAAAATCAATTAACTCAAGCCCTCTTTAATATGTATACGTGTATTAATCATAACTTGTGAATGTTAGGAATGCCAGGCCTCCACCGTGGTTCGGATCCAACGTTAAACTGTAGGTCCTCCATTTCATCTCACAGTCACCCTACCATTACACATTAGCGTAAGTGCGTACAACCCGAACAGGTATGATAATAATAATAATAATAATATATATATATATATATATATATATTGTATATAATGTGCCACTATAAGTCCTTAATTCAATTTTAATCTTCTAGTTTAAGTTGTAGGTCCTCACTGGTGAGGAAGTTCAGCTGAATAAATACTAAAATAGAAGGCAATGAGTTCGAGTTGTATAAAGTGGATATTTCTAGAATCTCTGAAGTGATTGTTTACTGACGACATGATTGTACCAAGTACTACGGTCCGTCATCTCAATATTACTACTCTAAGAGTTAAGTTATAACACCGGTGGGTGCGAGGACTTCTTCTATATGTTCATCTCCTTGAACCACGCATCCACCGGTATTAACACGTCACTATAGATTCAAATGGGGCTCAGCACACGACTAACTAAAAATTTGTGAAATGTTCCATTTTTTTTAACCAACCGCACAGTTCTATCGTCGGTTGCTTGTCGGCGGGGAAATGTAAATCCCGTATTAGAGCGTGGATGCATTCACGCACTATAGATTCATCTGACAGACATTGTTGTAGTAGTGTACGAGGTGCGCGCGCAGCCCTACGTGGGTGTGTAACCTATTAGTTCGGGGAGCCCAGGCCAGCGGTCTCTCTATGTTATACTGTATGGACATGACGCTCGGTAACCACGAACCACTCCCTTTATCTATGGCACGAGCTACTTGGGCCAGCTTTGCAGTCGTGTTATGTGACGCAGCGTCTCAGCGTTACCTTATTATTATTGTTATTATTATTATTATTATTATTATTATTATTATTATTATTATCATCACCGCGTCTTACTACCTGTTCGGGTTGTACGCACTTACGCTAATGTGTAATGGTAGGGTGATTGTGATATGAAATGGAGGACTTAAAGTTAAACGTGGGATCCAAACCACGGTGGAGGCCTGGCATTCCACACATTCACAAGTTGTGATTAATACACGTCTTGNTGTTATGTGACGCAGCGTCTCAGCGTTACCTTATTATTATTGTTATTATTATTATTATTATTATTATTATTATTATTATTATTATTATTATTATTATTATCATCACCGCGTCTTACTACCTGTTCGGGTTGTACGCACTTACGCTAATGTGTAATGGTAGGGTGATTGTGATATGAAATGGAGGACTTAAAGTTAAACGTGGGATCCAAACCACGGTGGAGGCCTGGCATTCCACACATTCACAAGTTGTGATTAATACACGTCTTGTCAGAGGTGAAGGAAAGGTTTGGTAATCAGATAAATCCGTGCTGGGACCGAGGATTTAACCCCGGACCCTCAGTACAGAAGTCCGACATCTTACCCCTAAACCATCAGGTCACCTAACATTACTTTGATTCGAATGATGGAGTTCACACGGGACGTGAGGTCTGGCGTCAAGTTGGCGTCATTGTTGCGTCAACACTAGTGACGCTGCCGCTCAGCGTTCTGTCAGTACCTGTGAAGACATAGAGCAGTGCACACGAACTGCATGCGTTACTGTGACGGTAATCAGTGTACAGTCAAAATGGAGGAGGAAAGAGACGGGATAGACCTGTCATTTGGAAGTCGTCCATAGAAGAATACCACGACAGAAATAAACAAGCAACATGGACGGAGATATGTAAGAAGTTATATCCAAATACTGATGAAATTAAAGCCATAATATAATGCTAAAGCAACTTGGCGAGTTTTATCTCAATTTTTTTTTTAATAATTTTTATGAATTGTTAAAAAATATTTTCTATATACAGTGAAACTACGTTTATAAGGACTAACTAGGACCATATGTCCTGGATTATCCAGAAATTAGAGTAAAAGTGCAATAAAACTAGATACATTACTACCTACCATTTATTTTCACAATAACAATTTATAAAATATTTGAAACATGTCAAAACCACTGTTCACTTATAAAATAATGAGTAGAGAGGTATTAGAGTTGTGTACACAAACATAAGTTTGCCTAATTTTTTCCGCTCCCGGAGTGTCCTTATCACGGCCATGGCTTCAAACCAAGTGAGGCCAAGATTTGCGTCCAAATAGACGCACGTCGCTAGTGTGAACTGCTCTGGGTGCTGTGACGTGGCATCAACTTAGCGTCAACAGACGCAGGTCCGCTTGTGTGAACTGCTTTTAGCGGTGACGCAGCGTCACAGGACGCGACTGCAAAGATAACGCACGTCGCTCGTGGGCACCGGGCCTGACATACGCATTGCCAAGGACCAAAGCGTGACGCTCAAGTTTATTGTCTGCTTAGCTGTGGGGGGACAGATTTAACGGTTTCTTTCAATGCTCTTATGCGAAAATCATGTCTCTGATGAATAAAAGTGTTATTGTTTGAAAATAGTGAAGTATTATACCACACTTTCCTAAAGAAACATTTACATCCAAGGATATACAATTCAGTCCTACAGCCAATACTGTAAAAATACCAATAAAATCTTTTATATATTTAAATATGTAGTTATCATACATGTTGTTTACAGGCTGCCAAGACTACACTTAAATTTAAACTTGGCTGTTAGCTTGTATATTGGTTTCAGAAACCATATTATATTTAAAATTGGATACATTTAATGAATAAGGTATCTTAAAACTTGATAACATTTGTATGAATGACAAACTTTGTGTAGTTGCCATATGTTCAAACGATCACTTGGGTCATAGGCTTGTAGAAAGTATTATTATATTACAATTTTTTTGAAAGTTGGCTCATATCTTGTACATTGCTTTCAATAGCCATATTATGTTGGAAGTTTAATAGCTATAATGAAACAAATTAGCTAAAAACTGAATAATATTTGTTTGAACGACATAGTTTGTTTGGGAGTCTTACGTTCAAACGATCATTTAGGTTATAGGCTTGTAGGAAGTACGGTATCTACTAGATCCTTATTTTATTAAGAATCCCAACATGTAAGGCTTTATTTCATACCAGACTACTATCATATATTAGTATTTTGGTAGGATGAACGGCCATTTAGAGCGGAAGTAGCAATTTCCTTTTGGACGGTCTTTTATCCTACTTAAACACTACTATAGGGTTGAATTTTGGTACGAGATAAAGCCTTCCAAACGAGCTTCCTTCAAAGATTATAGTATATATTAGCTTACATCAACTTAGTTAAAGAAAAAACTCACCAGCTTCGAACTTTTTTATGCTCTTCAAAGCTTTTACTAACACATTTATTTAATTTATCTAACCACACATTGATGTATCTCATGTATTCAATCAAATTAATGAACGATGTCAAAGTGCCACACTGCCTTGTATGGGTGTATGAGAGAAACAGATACCCGAACGTTTCCTTCTGTCGTACACACTGGTAATCAGACGACAGCTCGAAAATCTCAGTAACAGATGTCCATCCAGTTATATTATAGATATCAATTGCCTAGGCACAATATACGTGCATGCGTCTTCTTTCTGGAAAGTAGATCCTCAAAAATATTAAACCGCCCTTTTTTATAAACGCTAACTGTTGATAGAGTGAACACATACTTCCGATCAATCGTCTTTATGCGATTTATTATAAATATCACTGAACATCTAAATCTTTAGAAATGTTCCAACACTCAAATCTTCCATGGCATGTATAAAAAAAACAACCACCGACCAACTGACGATGAACGGTTGCCTACGCAGCTGCTGCTATTTGTCGGCTCAGACACCTGACAGAGTGTCTGTCGTGTGTGGTTGCTAGTAGTCGAGCTCAGAGATTTAACAAACTAGGTGTAGTGTGTGGTTGCTAGTAGTCGAGTTCAGAGATTTAACAAACTGGGTGTAGTGTGTTGTTGCTAGTAGTCGAGCTCAGAGATTTAACAAACTGGGTATAGTGTATGGTTGCTAGTAGTCGAGCTCAGAGATTTAACAAACTGGGTGTAGTGTGTTGTTGCTAGTAGTCGAGCTCAGAGATCTAACAGACTGGGTGTAGTGTATGGTTGCTAGTAGTCGAGCTCAGAGATCTAACAGACTGACTGTCGTGTGTGGTTGCTAGTAGTCGAGCTCAGAGATCTAACAGACTGACTGTCGTGTGTGGTTGCTAGTAGTCGAGCTCAGAGATCTAACAATCTGTCTGTCGTGTTCAGTTTTTCTTGCAGTTAGAATAGCTAGTTAGGATTTAGCTAGGATTCCCTTGGCATGAGTCGCAGGCGTGGCGTGGTGAGTCGGAGACGGGGTGGTGAGTGGCAGACGTGGCGTGGTGAGTCGCAGACGTGGCGTTGTGTGTCGCAGACGTGGGGTGGTGAGTCGCAGACGTGGGGTGACGAGTCGCAGACGTGGAGTGGTGAGTCGCAGATGTGGCGTGGTGATACTAACTTGATCGACCAACTATTCCTGAGATCTCTTTCTATTTGTGTTGTTCCTCACATGCTGGTCCCGTTACACTGGCGAAGATACGGTATGTCAAAAATTGATGGGTGCTTTTCCACCTGTTAATTAAATTTCGTCCTCTTCTCAGGAGAAATCTTGTACCATTTTCAAAACCAGCCCAATCAAACATAAACTGTGAGACGAACTGGGACCCCCACCCCCCTAATATTTCCCTTAAACAACTTATTTTTAAAAGTATTTGTTGTAAACAACTTCTATTTATTTCCTGTGTTCTACGTAACCACCCATATTTGTTCTGTTGGGTTGTAGTTCGGTTTCCAAAGGTTTTTTTTTTCTCTTATAAAGATATCTAGTTCTATAAGAAGTTCGTTGTCTGTGTTCTGTCTGTCCCCTGTCTGAGAAGAATTCCTGTCACTTTGCCCAAGCCCCGAGGCGGATGATGTCGATGGAAGCGGCTGATGTATACTAGCCTTGAGGGGATCGATCCTAGGCCACAGACAAGGAAATAACAGATACTTAGCCTAACGGGAGATTTGCTGCGCCCTTCGAGTCAGGTAGAACTTAAACTACCCAGTAATAACAGCGTTTCCAAGTGAGTATTCTTTGAAACAACTCACTTTCAAAATGTTCCTCATGAGAAAGACAAGCTGAGTGATAAGAGTTGATGTCTGTCTCTCCGAGTACAATAGTTCAGGTAGAGGTAATCCCTTACCCCGCCTAAACCTCTTACATTGAACAAAACTTTTCAAACAATGGAGATGGATGGACCAAAATATACAATGCCAGTGCTTCTACAGCGTTTACATTTTAACGACACGCAGTCTTGGAAATGCAGTCGTTAATTAATTACTAGAATATTTCGTGACCAGCTTCTGTGGTCACAATTCTTTAGGAATAACTTTTTCATTATACTTGACTGCAAATAACTGGGAGTATTCGAATCCCGATCGGGTGTACTGAGAGTGTTTTTCCGAATATGCTTATAACTCTCTTTCAAGCAAATACGGGTACATATTCCAAAAATATTACCTTCCTCATTCTTAATCCATTGGAGTAAATACGCGGATAGCTGTAACCGGAAGTAAGACACGGTGCACAAAATATAATTAAAATTAAATACTAATGTTGTAAAGGTTGCATTTATTTTTTACATTTTGTTGTCAAATTAATACAAACAAAATATACAAACTAAAAAAAAGAGTAAAGTGCGTAGAAAATACAATGAAAAGATTTTCCTGAGCAGATATTTGGTATCGCTAATCCTTTCTTATTTTAAACACTGAACAGATTATATTCAACATTATTTAATACTGATGTGCAATGAGAGTTAACAAATCTGTTTTAAATCAGTTTATAGTAAAATCAAGTCTGAAAATAAAGCTTATTTCTCTAGACGCACTTTTAGGATAACACAATAAAAACATCATATGTTTTGTCCAGTTACACTCTTCCAACATTTTCTTGTATTTGAATGAAAAATTAAATATCTCCTAATTTTATTAAAGGGGAATATATATAAACATATAGTTTTAAATTACACAGAAAACTCTTTCAGTATAAGATTATTTTACTATAATAAAACAATATTTTCATACAATTAATAATTGCAGATTTTCTTTAAAAAAAATTTTTTTTATTACAGTAAAATTAGTAAAGAGAGGAAAATTGTTGACAATATAAAGTATATGAAAAAATACTCTTAACTATTTCCAAATATGGTTTTAATCACATCTATGATTATTAAGTGTTTGGTATGAAAATTAACAACTAATATGTAAAGAAAAAAGGTTCTGTTTATGTAGTTTAGACAGGCTTGAAACTAAAATTATTATTGCCATCATCAAAACACCAATACAATAATAATACAGAAATAAGATTTAATAAAAATTTGATATAAATATGTGTAAAACAAATTTAGACCTTGATATATTTCACAATATTCTGGTTACTTTGATTTCATAATGTACTAGATCAAGCTTTGAAGTATTTAGGTATAGCATTCTTGTTTTATTGGTGAACATCCAACTGTTATAATTTTGAGAGTTCCTCCGTGTACAATCCTGAGCTAACCATGGCAATCACAAACCAACTATGCAATTAATAAATATAAAATAAAAATCTTAGAAAGAAAATATTACCTAGTCTACAAACTGAGTGCACAAACGAACGTGATCACGGGGTGGCCGTCGCACTCCATTGACATCGCAAATTTTACCTATTCACGATCATAGAAATATGTTTGAAAAAGAGCATAAATTAAATAATGGTTACAGAAACATATTTAATATGAAGCATCATGATTCTAAGCCTGTGCGAATCCATGATTTCCCATTTCGAGTCGAATCCGAATCTTGGCAAACCAGCTCGAATCGATTACGAATCCAGTGTCATGCTCAGAATTTTATTCGGATCTAATCCGAATCGAATATCATACTAAAAATAAAATTTTAAATTGAATCCGAACCAAATAATTTTATTTTGAAAATGTTTCAAATCTAATTCAAATAACATATCCTTAGGAGTCTTTGAAAATATTTTAAACTTAATCTAAAGTTAAACAAGTAAACAAAGCCTCATGACTATAATATGAAAGGTTATAAACGAAATAATTTTTTTTTATAATTGTTTTCTGTCTAAGACCATAAAAAGTTGAAATTATTCTTAAGTATGAACAGATTTGAATTTCGAACCAAACCCATCGAATCCGAATCTGAAATTTACTTAGATTCGAAATTTCGAATCCACCACGAATCTCTCTAATAATAAAACTCGAAAGCTCGAATCGAATCCAAATCCTAGCAAGATTCGAAATTTCGAAAGTTTGCACAAGCTTATGATTTTCCAAAGAGGAGCATGGTCACCAAGCTAAGTCACCTGAATATTGGTTTATTTTAATTGTTATGTCGCTTCTTGATATGCGCTAATTTATCTTTCGAGTTTAGCTATGTATTTACAATATAAATGTATCCACTTTAAGATAGTTTTCAGGTTGTTTATTTATTTACTTTTAAGTTAGTGTTCCACCATGTCGTTTTTTTATTAATTTTGGAAATTTTAGGGGCCCCTCTCATTTCCCAGCAGTAGATTTTCAAATACCAAACTTTCCCACCTTTATGGTTATGTGGGATTGTCCTTTTATCAACTTGGAAAATTTAAACTTTCTTTCATTTATAAAAGTAAATTTTGTATTTGGAAAAATGGCAATTTATTCTCACCTCCATACTCCTAACTCTCCTTAGTTCCCACAATTTAAGACTTATTTGATTATCTTATATGATATTTTACATGCCTACCAAATTCCAACCTAACCACATCGAAAAGAGTGTTCTATATTGGTTAAATACATTTTAAGCGCTTCCATTTCCTGGGCTTCAATTTTGAAATTCCATTTGCTTGGACGTCATTCGGCTATCCGGGAAGGTCTATTAAATTAAATGGCGATATTTCATGTCCCTAACTCTACAAGAATTGTATTTATATAGCCATGGAAACATTTTTAGGGGACCATCTCTCTCTATTTTACGCTACTTCTTTTTGAAATTTAAGAATTTAGGAGTTGGTCCCTATACCCGCCTGACTAAAGTCAATCGTCTAACACTTTGAGAAGTAGTTTAGTCTTTTAGTTTTAGAAATTTGAGACCCCCTATATCACCAGCCTCCTTAGAAATAACTAATATTTAAAATGTATTTGTGGTTATTTGAAGTTATCCCTCTACATTCCTGACAAATTTAAATTTTCTACCTCCTACTTGTACACCCTATCCCTACCCCCACCCCATTTCCTATTTCCTATAGTCTCATTTTGAAATTTAAAATGTCCAGATTTTGTAGTTAACTTGACAAGTTCCAGTTTTATACCACACAGAGAAGTAGGTTGTCCACTGTTTTTGAAAATTTTAGCCTCCACTTCCCCATTTCTCTAACTCCCACTTCAAAATTTAATTTAAGACAATTTAAGACTAATTTGGTAATCTGAAGCCTTACTTCTACTGACCTGCCAATTTAGATTCTCTACCATACTTATTTGTTTTAAAAATTCCCCTTTGTTTCCTGGACTCCCATTTTAAACTTTTAAATTTTTGGACTTTTATAGTTATTAGGAGTGGAATCTTTGACTACATGCAGAATTTTAGTTTTATACCACACTGAGAAGAAGTTGTTAATTATATTTTTGTAAGTTTTGAACCACCCAACACACTCTGAAAAATTTTAAATTCTAATACTCATTTGATTACCTGGAGTTTTATTTCTACCTGTCTTTCAAATTTTAAGTTTTAACCTCATCTCAAAAGTTATTTCTAGCTCTAGCTTCCCCCTCCCCCATTTCCCAAGGTTTAATTTTAAAATTTTGAAATTTGTATTTTATTTAGAGTGGTATACCTACGAATTTAAGTTCTCTACCACACAGAGAAGTAGTTGAAGGTCTTAGTTTTGGAAATGTTGAGCATGCCACCTTCCCACACCATTTCAACTCCTGTTTAGAAATTTCAAATATTAAGATTTATTTGGTTATTTTGAAAGGTCCTTCTACCAACTTGCCAAATTTAAATATTCTATCATAGATAAAAGTTTTTTATTTGTATTCCTATCTTGGGCTAGTTCTATCCAGTCAATCTGATTATACTCTATCCCTATCTTGATATAGTTATTTCTAGTCCACCTCATTACTCCCTATCGCTATCTTGAGTTAGTTATATCCAGTCCACATCATTACACTCTACTCCTATATTGATCTAGTTATATCCACTCTACCTCACTACACCTTATCCCTTTATTGAGCTAGTTATATCCAGTCCACCTCATTACACCCTATTTATTTCAGGTCCGTTCTACTGTTTATCCTCCCATCCGCGTCTAAGCCTTCCCATTGGCATTTCCATACAATAACTCGAACACGGTTCTTTATTACTTCCATTCGCGTTGCTTGTCCTGGCCAACGTTGTTTGTGAAACTAGATGATCCTAACAATGTCTTGATGTGTACAGGGTATGTAACTAATCATTATATAACTTCTTATGTTAGACTCACATAATTATATAAATTTCATCTCAAGATTATAAATTTATAACTAACACTGAATATTTCTAAACACACTTGATGGTGTTGAACCTGCTCGAAGACGCTCATTCAAGACCTCGAGTTGTACTAGAATGTGTTTTGTCTTTGACCCACTCTTATCGGTGATGTAACCAACCACACAAACCTTCCATTGGCAAGGTTCTACAATATTAGGCTACAGAGAGGTTCTTCATACAACCACACAGACCTTCCATTGGCAAGGCTCTACAATATTAGGCTACAGAGAGGTTCTTTATACAACCACACAGACCTTCCATTAGCAAGTCTCTACAATATTAGGCTACAGAGAGGTTCTTCTTGCAACCACACATACCTTCCATTGGCAAGGCTCTACAATACTAGGCTACAGAGAGGTTCTTCATACAACCACACAGACCTTCCATTGGCAAGTCTCTACAATATTAGGCTACAGAGAGGTTATTCATACAACCACACAGACCTTCCATTGGCAAGTCTCTACAATATTAGGCTACAGAGAGGTTCTTCATACAACCACACAGACCTTCCATTGGCAAGTCTCTACAATATTAGGCTACAGAGAGGTTCTTCATGCAACCACACAGACCTTCCATTAGCAAGGCTCTACAATATTAGGCTACAGAGAGGTTCTTCATACACCCACACAAAGAGTCACATCATATAACATTATATGTGCATCATTCGTTTATAATGTACAATATCTGGTTTTAACCACACTCGGAATATCACAACAAATAGAACTGATGAAGATATGTTATTCAAACCTTTAATTTCTTATCATTTTCAAATAACTACAAGCTATTTTGACGGTGACGGAAGATAAAGTTTCAAATTCTGGCTCATATATATATATATATATATATATATATATACCTCCTCCGTGTTCTATTTGCTCTACTGGTGTAAAGAAGTGGAATATGATAAAATATTATCTGTACAATATCCCAGGCAATAGACACATCTAGTCCATCAAAAGTTTGTTCTTATTTCTTGGTTATTATGATAGAGCGTCATATTTGTAAAGAAGAAATTTGAGCATATTATGTTATATTTCTGTATAAGTTATGTATTCATGTCTAGTTTATATCGACCCTACTGTATCAACACTTGCATTTAGAAACAATAATCGATGAGGTATTTATCTTCAATCATTTCTCTTTTTGACAGTACTAAAGGCATCAGTGAAAGTGGAGATAGGATGATTGAATAACCAACCTCTATCATTAACACTCCCATACTGTTTACCTACATCAATAACACCCCAAACTGCTTACCTGTATCAATAACACTCCCCATACTCTTTACATATATCAACAACACCCACATACTCTCTACCTATATCAATAACACTCCCCATACTATTTACTTATATCAATAACACCCCATACTATTTACCTATATCAATAACACCCCATACTATTTACCTATATCAATAACACCCCATACTGTTTAACTATATCAACAACCCCCTATACCGTTGATAGTGGGGGGAAGTGACTTGTACCGGCAATAGTTTTTTTCCTCCGGCTGTTGCTCTCGTCGGAATGGAGAAGGAAGGTGCAATCGGTACGTAAGTTCGCTGTTAGTGCCCCAGTGAGTGATGATGACGTTCTTAGTCCCTAGAAAAACACCCAGGGTGGATTAACAACAAACGGTTGTCGACCACATTTCACTCCATGGAACTAACTAGATAGAAAGTAATCTGCAATAAGTTTTTTCTTCAACCAGGTCATAGGATTCTTTGGTTTTCGGAGGAATCTCTCCGCTCGTCACACCCGTGACACAGACATTGTGTCTGAATATTAACTTAATATTTTGCATTGTGGATTAGGGCCTTTGGAAGGACAGACAATTCTAATCTAAGGACTATGAACCTATAGAAAGGAAATAATTTATCACTTATCAAAAATTGAAATGCTCACTATTTATAACTAAAGTCTGATTTTGGTAGGAAGAACAGTAGAATATTTTTGGGAAGTGTATTAGATTACTATAATGTATCCCTACGCCAAAACATGAGTTTTGAAAAACGGTATGTTAAGCATCTGTCACTTTTGACAAGCAAAGTTTGAAAACAAAAATAATAGTAGCAATAGACACTTTTAAACTGAATTTTTTTTAATAATGTTAGCTTTTTTAATATGTTAAAAGAATTATGTTTCACATTTTTTTTTCCTTTTATTTATATGTATATTATTATTTAATAGGTAAACAGAATGAAATGTCGTATGTGTCTCTGATGGCCAACAAGACAGTATCCAATGACACAGGTTTTACTGAGAATAAATCAAGAGACAGCTCGCTTTGCTTGCCCCTGTTCGAACACGCTACTCTCGCAATAAACTAGACTGTCAATGATGGGGAGATCGAGGTTCGAGTCTCGATTGGGTGTACTGAGGGTGTTTTTTCCTAAATGGTTTTTCATTCTACTACCTTCATGCAAATGTGGGTGCACTTCCTCTAAATTCAACCCTCCCAATCCCTAACACATTAGAGTAATTAATGCATAAGATACAGCACGAACGAGAAGTAAGACGCGGTGCTAAAAAAACAACTCACCTACTGTTTAAAACTTTATTTTATCTATTTATTAAAGGTTAGGTTAAGTTATTGGTACATACCGTGATAATAAAGTATTATTATATGCAGTGTGCGTATAACCCGAACGGGTAGTAAGACGCAGTGCTAATAATAATATATGCAGTGGTTATCCTTTTTATTATTTTAAAATGTCCCAAGCTACCAGAATATAACCTTAAGAATAAACAACATGTGACCTTTAATAATTATTGAGTTCAGTATCTTTAGGATCTACGAAACAGGAGAATGGCCCAAGGACTTTCTAGACGTAACCATGGTAGATCTAAAGAAGAAGAAACAAGCCCATAAATGCAGTGAACACAGGACCATCAACCTCATCTCTCATGTGGGGAAGATTGTGGCAAGAATACTCAACAGGAAACTGGAACAGAAAATAGAAAGTATGATGGAAGAAGACCAATTTGGATTCAGAAAAGGGAAATAACCAGAGATGCCATCAGGATGCTGAGAATAATTTCAGAAAGAGTGCTGGAAGTCAAGGAAGAAGTCTACATTGGTTTCATTGACTGGCAGAAGCACTTGATAGAGTGAAATGGAAGAAACGGACGGAAATACTCAAGAAGATCGGCATCAACTGGAGGGACTGATTGCAAATCTGTACCTGGGACAGCGAGTCAAGGTGAGGCTGAATGATGGAGAGACCAACAGTTTAAAGATAAGAAGAGGAGTGAGACAGGGATGCTATTTGTCGGTCATTCTGTTCAACTTGTATGGAGAGTGGCTGGTCAGGGAAGCCCTGGAAGGACGTGGCAATTTCAGGATAAGAGGATGCGTCATAAACACAATAAAATATGCAGATGATCTAGTATAACTGGCCAAAAATAAATAGGAGTTGCAGGAAATTATGGACTGATTAGTGGAGATATGAAGAAGATATGGCATGGAGATCAACATTGAGAAGTCAAAAGTTATGCTTATTTCAAAAAATGAGGAGCCGCTGAAAATCATAATTGAAAACCAGGAGTTGGAAAACGTAGAGAAGTTCAAGTACCTGGGAAGTCTGCTGACAAAGGATACCTAATGCACCAAGAAAATTAGGTCGAGGATCGCCCTGGCCAGGGAAGCTTTCAACAAGAAGAGCAACTTTCAAGTTGAGTTTGGAACTGAGGAAGAAATTGAGGAAATGCTACATTTGGAGCATCGCACTGTATGGAGCAGACACTTGGTTTCTTAGGAAAATGAGAAATAAATACTTGGAGTGCTTTGAAATGTAGTGCTGGAGAATACTTGAGAAAATCAGGTGTAAAGACATGATGACCAATGAAGAAGTCCTAAGAAGAGTGGGTGAGAAGAGATCCATTTTGAATGTGATTCTTCGGTCCAAAGCAAACTGGATCGGACACATCCTTAGGAGGAACTGTCTTCTACACTACGTCATAGAAGAAAATGTTGAGAGAAAGAGGAGCTTAGGAAGAAGTAGAATTCAATTACTAGATGGTTTGAAGGAAAGAAGAAAATTCTGGTAGCTGAAGGAGGAGGCAGAGGACAGGGTGCATTAGAGGACTAACTAAGTTTCACTGACAAAAGGAATGGTCCTGTCGTAAGACAGAACACCTAATAAAAATAATATTCTTTAGGTTCTCCGTATCCTTGTGATTGGAATGACGGGTGTTAAATAATTTATTATTTCATATTATAAATTAAAAAAGTTTCTTTTATGTAGTGGTTTTTGCGCACCATCCCCATTGATGTATATTTTGAGGGCTCAAATCTAGTATGCAAACAGAAATTGTTGGAAAATTATTGTCTTATTACAGAAAATGCACTTTCCAACAGCATTGTGTGAATAATTGTGCTGTTTGGTAGGGCTTGAGCTGTAATCATGGTTTTCCCACCATATGTGTTTACGTACTAGACCCTTAGACTTTTATAATTTATGTAACTACTTGACAAGAAAACTTGGCTGTGTTGATACACTTTTCACCCTTTTAATGAACTAGAAATAGTGAGAACTACAAGCCTACATATATAACACTTCTTTCAAAGGTATAATTATGTAAAAAACCTATTTTTTAACGAAATACTCGTTTCACACTACTCTCGCTCTTTTGTAGCTTTCTGCTGTTAATTTAGGAACATGGCGCTGTAATGACGAGATATTCTCTCTTAGAGTCTCCTACCAGGTTGATTATACATCTTGTCTTCAATGTTATAAGCTGGATTTGAAGACACTCATAATCAAGGGAACAAAGTTGCGATTAATATGACTCAGCCAAGACAAAGCTTATATTCAACACAATCACATTTATAACTGAGATTTAACACTTTTTAATTAATCGTGCAAACACAATTCAGATGTTCAAAAAGGTTATAAACAAATTAGTCAATGCCAATTGCAATTATTTCACAAATTTCACAAAGTATTCGTTAAATTACCGGTACCGCATTTAAAAAAACCTTTGTATTGTGTATTTAATTTTGGTCTGACCTTTGTAATAATAAACACGACACAAATTAAACAAACACAAAAATAAACAAGCTTTTATTCTCGTTGGCTATCACACATACGCTTTAGACTCTATTTGATTACTTTATATAAAATGAATCAATATTTAAACATATTCTATTAATTAGTTTTGTGTTATGAAAAGAATTTATTTAAACTGAAAATAAATTATATAAATTATTATTATTATTATTATTATTATTATAATAATTATTATTATTACCACGTCTTACTAACCGTTCGGGTTATAGGCACTATAAATTGTTAAACGAAAAATTAAAGTGGTGGCTTTTCAAAGGTGGCGTTTATTAATACTTTAAAATGGTGACCTGGTAGAGCGTCACTGTTCAGCTGATCACGCCAGTGGTGTTCATTCGCTGGTGTATAGAAAATAAATACATTTTATTTTAAACATGTATTTAGTTGCCTTTTTTTTATTATAAAGTTTTCAAAATATTAATTTGTCTTATGGTTTATAGTGATCGGTTCTAATAAGATAAACGTGGACATTTAATGTACATAACTCTTAGCCTTATTGTATTGCTACAAAGCATTAATGAGATTATTGCAATTATTGTATTACATTATGAGTCCTTTTAATTAATGGTGTGAAGACATTATTTAGTAACCCACAAGGAAGTACTATTAGATAAACTTTATAACTTTTTAGATGAACTATATATAATAAATCAATCAAATAAGACATTTCTATAATGTCAAATATTAGTCGCCTACAATCAATGTGAACTGTGTTCTGCCTATAAAAATCAAACTTTATGTTGGTAATTGATCGAGATTGAATTGATCATCTTCTCTCCCCCCACCCGCGCTTCCCTATTCACTCTTGGCGATTTCACATACATCCAGAGGCCCGAGATTAATCCCTGGATGTTTCTTACTCAGCCTTATAAATATTGTGCCATAACATGGATTCGAACCGTGGAACAGGGAAGGAGGAGTGACCCTTACAACACTATGATATTTTTGAAACTTAAGCTCTAAACTCTAAAGCTTTAAAACAACTATAACAATCCTCAAAAATAGCCTGCAGAGGCTTTTGAAATTGACTTTATTAGTTTGAGGAAGGCTATATCTATGATTCTAACCATTTATATTACTATCATTTTCATTTTTTCATTTACTTTATTTTTATCTTCATTTTTAAAATTTATTGGAGGTGTTTAACCTTAGCGGTCGAAGAGCGGTTGACGAAAACCTTCTTGGAGTTAAGGTATTCTCATTACCCTTCAACTAACGTCTGTGTTGTTTTTTCTTCTCGTTTCTATTCATCATGTTAACTCTCCCTCTTCATCTATACTTTTAATCGAACCGACTATTTGTTAAAGATGGCGGGTATGTCGAATATCTTCTTATTTGCTGGAACTACACAAAACACTACTTGTCGGTAGTTACCGTTAACTGGTTATTTGCTTCCCTCACTTTCCCCTATTTTATCTTTTGTGGCTGCAGATTTTGTATAAATTGCCACCCCTTGTCAGGATACCAGTTACCTCATTCATCCCTTCTTTGTTTTTAACGTCAATCTGCTGTTGATAGTTGTTCCTGCAAGTCGGAGAGCCATATTATCTCTCTCGCTCTCTCTCGTTGGAAAATGAACTCATCAAGCTCTTGACTCGGTCCAATACTACAGTCTCCATGTGAACTGATCCACGCGGTAATATTTACAGTATCTGGATATTAAATAGGTTCACTATTTGTGTTTGTATAATATATTATGTATTTATGGAAATGCAAGTGTTTAAAGGATCTCCTCTCGTTAAATAATTATTGAGAAGAGCACATGCACATGATCATCATGTTGAATGTATACATATGGCAAGAATATAACAACTCACGAACTTGTGCAACTAAACACTAGACATTCTTTAAAAGAACACAAAGTGGTCTCCACTATCATGAGAATGAGTTGTTAGTTGAGGTGATATCTGAAGGAACTCTCTCAGTAGCGTTATTATTACTACTACCAATGTCCGGCCAGTTGAATCTTGCGATAGTGTTGTCGTGCTTAGACGAAGAGAGTATCGTGATGATAGCAACACAGAAAACATTGCATCTCGTGGTGAAGCGCTGCAATCGCTCTAGCGTATGAAAGTTAAAGGGGTGCAGGGAGATAGATACCCATAGCACTCTAGTATAGTCAGTAACAAATGGCAAATGGGTAGAGACACCGATATTTCGTGAGGCTTCGCGAGTTGTGTTTTTACGAACTTTTACTTAGCACATTAAAATTGCCATAGAAACATAATTAAACATCATTGTGGCATTTTTGAGTGAAAATATTAACGCGAAATAAAACGAAATTAAATCTATTCGCGAAATTGACGATTTGGCCATTTAAACGCGAATTATGGTCTTTTTTTTCTATTTAAACGCGAATAAATAATAAAACATTGCTGACATCGGAAACCATTCTAAGACTTGGACAAAAAATAAAAATAATACCAACTGAACCAATATAATTTTCTTTCAAAAGAAAATTTATTTCCCTCATCCAAAGACTTGCTTTAAAAAGTGTTAAAACTGGCTACTACAACGGCCATATTGGGCGCCAAGGCAAGTATTTAAAGAATTAGAGGCAAAAAACAAGGCCATGTCTAAGCTAGAGTGAGATCTCTCTACACTCATATCTTTGGCTTCCTGGTGACGTCACTACCATCAAGGTCGTTAGATATTGACATTGCTTTAGTAAGATCGTTTTTAACCTCTCCTCTATTTATTTAATATTTAAACATGCCTAAAGTTTTAAGTATTTTTGAAAGAGAGCGTGAGTTTGGAAAAGAAGGATTTTATATATTTGATAAAGTTAAAAAAATAATGATGTGCAAATTGTGCAACACACGCGTTGACTGGTTCAGAAAAGACACGTGTTTGAAGCACATTAATAGTGCTTTGCATAAACGGAAAAAAAGTAATGTTTCTGAATCATCAAAACAAGCAACCCTTGAAAATTCTCTAATAAAGTCTAAAAACTCAAAAGAAGACCGCAAAGAATTCATTATGGATACCACGAAAACATTTATGGAAGCCAATATTCCCATTGAAAAACTAGATCATCCTTCTATGCGATGTTGGATGGATAAATATGTGAAAGGTAACCATTTTGCATGATTTTTAAAAATTTCTTTTATTATTTAAAAATCAAAAGCAAATAAGGACCTATTATTTTCCGATTTTATTTTCCTAATGACAAAATAGTGTTTTTTTAAACACTTTTGATTATTTACTAATTTATCAAAAAAATATATGAGATAGAAATGTTTGATTTGGGTTATTTTTAAGATGTTTATCTTTAAGTACAAATAGTGAAATAGCCTAATAAATTAGTGTATACACACTTTGTCAACCAACATAGCCTAATATTAGTTCTATCAAAAATTAGTATGCCTACAATTCGGTTTTAGGTGGAGGAGACCTCCCTAAGGCAGAAACTATAAGAAGTGTTTGGATCCCAGAAGTTAACAAAAGTCAAGAAGATAATATCAAGAATAATGTAAAAAACCAGCAAGTTGCAATTCTTTGTGATGAGACAACTGATAGGAAAGGACAGTGTGTTTTTGTTATTTTGTTGAAAACATTACGTGCTGATTCGAAGCAAAGCTTGTTTGTTGGTGCAGTTAAAGTTTTGCAGAACGCTTCAGCAACTGAATGTTCACGGGCACTTGTGGACACCATCACCAAGTATGAGATTCCTTATGAAAATGTAGTTTGTGTTGTGACAGATGGTGCGCGTTACATGACGAAATGTGTGACTTCTTTGAAAGTTCTCTTATGCGATGATTTTCTGCATATACAGTGCTGGGACCACAAACTTAATTTGGTCCAAAATTATTGGTCAGTAGAGCTGCCAGAGCTGAATGAGTGTGTAGCTAAAGCAAAGGCCGCATTTCTGAACACTCGAAAGAGAAAACATAATTATCTAGCATTTCTAAATGAAAAATACAGTAAAGGTGAAAAGTCTGCTAAGCTATTTCCAAACCCAGTTTTAACGCGATGGAACTCTTGGTTTTGTTCAGTGGTGTACCTCTGTGAATATTTGGTGGATCTAGTGGAATATTTTTCCACATTGGAGGAGGTGACAGCAGCACTTAAGTACTTCCAGGATATGTCACATGATAAAGTAACTCTAATGTTGATTGAATGCCAAGCAACATTTTTAATTGAACACTGTTCTGAATTGGTGGAATTAATTACTATACTCGAAGGTTCTACCTATGCCTTTAGTCATAAGCTGTATGGTAAAGTGACAGAGCTACAAAGTAATTTTAAACTGATTTCTGACATGAACTACGGAGAAAAAACACAGGAAAAATTGAAAATTCTTCCAACTCTAAAACAAGCAAATGTCAAAAGTCAGTTTCAATCTTTAGGACGGCAGTGCCTTATAAAGCTGAATTTACTCCATCAGTCAGACCCATCCAAAACATTTTTTGAAAACATTGGTACTCTTTTTGACACTCGCTCGATTGGTACAAAACAAGTTAATTCTGATCTCTTCCAATCAGCTCGAAAAATACCATTTTTAAAATCCTGCTCTGAAATTAATTTTCAAAGAGGATACTGTGCGCTGCAGACACAAGTGAGAGCTTTGCAAAGCAATAGTAAAAAAGTTGACATTTTGGACATATTGTGTGGACTGAAAGAAGACCATGAAGAGTTTGCCATCAACAGCATAAAAGCAATATGGATTCCAGTGTCTAATGTTGACAGTGAACGCGCATTTTCAGCATATTCCCACATTATGTCTTAACTTGAAAATAAAAAATTTGGAAACAATGTTGTCTTTGTACTTTGGTGATTGACGTGAAGTATGTTGAAAAAAAGTATGAATATTTTTGTCTTTTAAAATAACTCAGTGCAAGTACTTTCTAAGCTATTTGAGTTAATTTATTACCATTACCTTAAAAAAAACTCTTAAGACTTTTTATACTGAAAATCAGGGTCTTACCTTTTATTTACCGAAATTCAACTTTTTATATAACGAAATCAAGTTATTTTATTTACCGATTTTATTTACCGAAAATCATGGTTTTACCCTTTTATTTACCGACTTTTTATACCGAAATCCAACTTTTTATTTAACGAAATCCAGTGGTTTTATTTACCACAAATCAGGGTCTCTAGACATAAGGTGTGGTACTTGGCTAATATGACACTTCTGCTACTTAAGTTGAATATATAAGTAGTTCTAACCTACGTTAAATACTAAATAAACTCCTCGATACCTGATATTTGTCCATCAGTACTGTTACCGTAGCTAATTGACGTACTACTCTTGTTACTGTTACTTTCTTCTCAAAAAGAAATCAACATTTGTTTTATTTCTTCTTCTATCAGACCATCATTTCTCCAGTAATCGGCTTCTTCTTTCTTAACGTGTGATATAACCTGTAACCAATCTTTCTCAGTGATAATATTGATTGCTTCTTATGTCGAATGTTTTATCTCAAAAGTTCTTTGAGCAACATTTTTGGCCGCAACTCGTGATTTCACCATTATCCATATCAATTATATAGCATTAAGGTTACAATGGTATGGAGGTAACCTTATAATACTATGCCCATGTTGTTCGAATAAATTATCCACGCAAATTTTGGGAGACTTATGTTAGCAGCGGACTAGCTCCAAGAGCTCACTTTTCGTCGTCTGTTCCTCATATGCAATATTGTTTGTGTCAAACCACAGCTGCATTTCAGACTTTCGTGATCCCATTGCTGGTGGCTTATCTATTTGAACATGATAGGGTACGTTGGCCATTACAATTGGGCTATTTTGAGAAAGGTTGGCGATAGGTTTTTCTTTCACCTACTTAGAAACATTTTCGAAATTCATCTCATTGTGATAGTCAATACTATGTTTCTGATTTGAAAATAAGAAATGCATTTGATACAAATCCCTGCTCTTAACTGGCAGGGACATAAATCCACCTCTGTGTCCTGCACCATCATTTTTCAATACTCCTGTTGTTTCTGGTTCTTGCCAACATTTACTCAGTGCACGAGGGCCGAATCCAGGTTTAATCAATCACAGAACGTTTTTAGTCCCCTAATTTATCATTTTCTCTCATTCTTCTTAAATATCTAGCCCTCCATGCAACTATTTCGTTTTCCTCCATTAAAATTATTAGTCTTTTATTCTTACACTTTTTAAAGCCAACCCCCATTTTTTTTCAATGCTCTTCTCAATGTTTATTTTCTCTTACTAGTGCTAATAATTTATCAAAAGTTGGTACTGCCTTTTTTGCCTCTGTATAAGTCATCGAAAGACAATTCAAAACCACTAAGAACATTTTTTCTGATACTGGTTTGTTCTTTTTTCCTGGAGTTGAAAGTTTTGTTTGTGTCCCACTTACCATTCTTCTTTCCTTTCGAATTTTAAAAACAGTACGCTCTGATTTTCCTGTAGCTTCTGCTGTACGTTTTGTGATTCTTTCAACAGGGTGCTTATAGTATCCAGATAGTTTTCCACTCTCAAAAACATCACTTATATTTGCAATATGTTCTCGTCCTTCATTGTGAATATTTGGTTTAGCACGCTTATTTGAAGACATTTTTAAAATATTTTACGTACCTTGTATTTAAAGTTGATTAGATATCTGTAATGTTTGTCAAAAGAGGTAAAAAATAGTAACATAATTTTTCACAAAACTACTGAAAGTCCTAAACTATAAAACTTACCCGCCCCCCTCGGTAAGCTGACCTAAGTGCACACGCCAGAACGTCGAGATAACGACTGATGACGTGTATAATTGGTCTCCCCCTATATTATTCAAGTAGTTCACATTCTTTCCGTGTCGTGTAGGATTACTGTTTATTATCGTTGTGGAAACCAGCCTTAAGAGTGACGGTTGAAAGTTCACCATGCGTGTGTGAGTTGCGGTACAGTGTTTCCGGGACAGCTTCACTTGCAACGTTGGTAGGTCAGCTCGTTAACCGGAACAGGAAACCATCATTACGGTGTTCGTACACCTCACTGCACCGCCTCATTGCTCGCCTGTAGCACGGCACGCAAGGTCAAATCGTTTCCCCATGATCGCCGATTGGCAAACTTTAACAAATACAAGGGCACGAAAACTTAGAGACATTCTTCAAACACAAAAACATTGCCCACTTTGATGATACAGAAAAAGTTAAATGATTGTACTTATTTATAGGGATTTTACAACTTTTTGTTTATTTTATGAATACATTGTTAAATTTGTAATGTACGATTGCAATTAAAGTGTGTTATGAACATATCAATAAACCCTTTATTGATAATTTATCAGTAGACCTTTAATATAAACATTAATAAATGTGTCGTGCTATCCGATATCACACTTGTGTTTTTTTAATAACTGACGGGAATGCCGACACGATTGCCCGTGCGAAGCCTCCTTGTAGAGACTGCAGCGAGGTATCGCTCGTTAAGACGCACACACCTATTTCGAAAGAGACACCTTTGTTCTAGAACATTCTACTAGCTATTGTACAGCACCCTTCCTTTGCACACGAAGCCCTTGATTACCAACAAGACTCCACTACATGTGGAATAAGAGTGTTGAAATACGTTGAAATATTTCAGCCAAGCAAGAAGAGTCAAAAATAAGATTTCATTGTGAATGCCTTGAACATATCTAGCTGGTCTACCCATTCTTCGCACCAAGAATCTATTAAGTTGCTTTGTTATTTTTAGTATATAAAATTAACAACAAGGACTAGTAACCAAATCGTAAACTATGTTTAAATATTAATCCCTTATTGGTTTAAATTTTGCTACAAAACACGAAAGTAGTAAAAATAGAGATATAGTCTGAACATGTTTTAGAAACTGACGTTTATTTTGAAGATCAAGCTGTAACTTCTCTAACACAACACTGTAAACTCTGGTCTGTTGGTGATAGTAACATAAATAATTAGTGGTTAAAGGGTTGTCAATAAATACAATCAAAAGTATTTCAAAATTGTTTCCAACCGCATTTACCCCGTTTAACATTTTTACTCATTTTAAACTGGTTGTACTTTTTACCCCTTTTAATTTTTTTTTACCCCTTTTGGCCCTCTTGCGGTCTCTTAATCTTTATACTATTTTTATTAATTTTACCCCGTTTTAGCCTTTATACCCTTATTATTTGCTTTAGTTACTTTTTACCATTTTTTCCATTTCAGTCCTATTGCTTTTTATTATTAGATTAATTTTTTACCATTTTTACTATTCCACCCCGTTCAAGCTTTTTATCTCGAATACCTTTTTACACTTTTTTCCCTTTTCATCCCTTTTGCTGCTTTTCAATCCTTTGACCTTTTTTATTTCTTTTGCTCCTTTTAATATCTATACCTTTTTATTTTTTATGATTTACTTTTTTTTGCCTTTTTACAATATTTGCTCAAATGTACCCATTTTCCCTTTTTGACATTTTTTTACAAATTGGTCAATTTCTTACATTCTGCAATTTTTGGCCTTTTGGTCTTATTGTCCTTTTTGATTAAATTTACTCCTATCATTTTTGTCCATTCAATTAATCGGTTTAGCCCTGGAGAAATATTTTAAGATAAAAAGGGTGTGGGGCAGGGGTTCCCGAACGGTGCGTCGCAGCTATCATGAAAAACTAGAACTTATAATGTGTAGTGTACTCACACATATGTTAAAGAATATAGTCAATCATACAAGAAAACACATATTTCCCCCTTTCATATGAGCTCCAAATTCGAGTGCTCCTTGAAAACTTTGTCGTGTGATACTATCTTCCCTACAGTCGGAAAATGGGCTGGGTGTTTTTCTTTTTTTTTAATATAGGGTATAGGGGTGTCGCATGGAAAATATGACCTGTGAAGAGTGGCGCTGTCTCAAAAAGTTTGGGAACCCCTTGTGTAGGGTATAAATGGTGTAGAGTGAACAGGATGAAGGGTAAAAAGCCTTAAAGATAAAAATATATAAATGATATGTATTAGAAATAGATAACAACATATAACAATTAATATATCACGGCGACACGAGAAGAAGAGAATGTTGTAGATACCAAACTATCTTTTAACTCTCCATGACCACCAAACTCTTCTTGTTTACTCTCCATGGCAGCCAAACTCTTCTTGTTTACTTTCCATGGCAGCCAAACTCTAACTCTAGCTCTAAGTAAATGGGAACAATGCATTCGTGGATTAAATGATTACTCGTCATATGTTACGATTTTTATGTAATGATTCTAAAAATGACATAAAATGCACGCTTAGAGTAAAAACTAATAACGTCACTACTCAGCCATCTAAGTATGTAGATCGTTGACAAATGGTTTAAACCTTCCAAAAAATATAATACATATTGTAAAAGAGACCCCATCTATACGCCATTCACGACCTAAGTTTACTTGGATGACAGCTCAAAAAGTAACTAAAAAATAGCCCCTAAAATATCACTACGCCAACAGCTGATATCTGCCGCTGTCACTTGGGACAGCTGTTATGAAAACATATGGTTATGTAGAGTAATGTGATAGTTTACCACAGTAATTTAGGCCAATATTATGCCTCAAAGAATTTTGAGATTGAAATTTTTGAATGACTTGGTGATCTGTAACTTCTCTTCTTTTTTTCTCCTGGGAACTCATTATCAAAAAAACACACACAAATCTATCCACAAATAAAAAGAACCCCTTATAAAATTTCGTGAGATTAAAGTTAGATTAAACTTATATTTAAGTTTGATAAAAGATAAAAGTTTAAAGTTAGATTAAAGTTAGATTAAAGTTAGATTAAAGTTAGATTAAAATTAACCAAATTAGGCCTAATATGTATTCGAACTAAAGAGAAAATATCTGTATACACAAAGTTATTCTTAAAATAATTAGTAATATGATCTAGGATTAAGTTTTTTTACGTTAATACAGAAGCCCAATAATTAAAATAAAAGGTAATTTAACTTAGTTATAAATTATTATAAGTTAGAGTAAGGCGTGGACCTAACAAACTAGAGACTTAATTTAAAGTTAAAAATATAATAAACGCGCACAGTAATAAATTCTATGAAATATATTTAAATTAAACAAAGTCTTAATATTTATTTGAGGTCGTCCACAAAGCTTATTTATCCTTCTATTCAAGTTAAAATAATTATTATTCCGAGCACTTTCACAAAAGGTCTAACAAATATGGCTTTAAAATGGCGACCAACGAATATTAGCCATGTGGTTGATGATGACGCGGACAAGTTGTTTAAAATGGTGTATCCTCGCAGCAGACGATTATATTTTATTCAGTTAAATATTTCTAAAAACAATAAACTAATAATAAAATAGTTAATCATATATAAAATAAATTACAAATATTTTATCTTTACCAAGTAAATACGATGCCTTTATTAAAAGGTATTAATGCATGCACTATACTACACATCATAGATAACATTCCAAAACAAAGAATAGGTACTTTTAATATATGTTTAAAATATTGTTTCGAATTGGGTAAAAAGAAATTGTTAAAAGTAATGAAATAATGTGAGAAAACTTAAGTTTAAGTTATTTTAAATGTAAAATATAACATGTAATTAAAAAACTTAACATTCATAACAAAACAGTGATCTTTTACAAGTGTTGGTAACCTAAAACCTAAACATATGATTTTTGAACTGTCATCCAGGTAAAGACCTATCGTGAATGAATTATAGATACAGTATCCAGTTCTCTGGTTATAAGGAAATATACATGGGTACAGAAACTACCTCTTAATTATGTGAAAGATCATCAGTTGTAATAGTTTTTACGTCACTTCTAAGGCATTGTACATTGATTAATGGCTCAGAATCTTTACAGCAAATTTACACAAACCTCATCCAAATCCATTTGTTAACTTTCTAGCTAGGCTTGCTCTAACGATACATAGATACAGAAATTATTTTTATATATATTATCATTACTTATAATTTTAGTAATTTAAATAAGCAATTATTATATCGTAAACAAAACAACAATAACTGTGGTTTGAACTAGTAAATGATAATACACACTATATTTATGTTTAATTTTGTGAAAAGTTTTTATTAGTTTGTTTTGTTAGACAACATTGCGTTTTATCTGTTATCTGTGATGGTGTGTGAATAGGAGGGTGGAACATCCAGGCTGGTAGGTCGTAAAGGAGCCCGAGTTCGGGACAGGGTAACAATTTATACGAAATACAGCCTGGTAGACCGTGAAGAGGTGAGTTTGGGACATAATAGGGATCCATACAAAAGCTGTTAAGTTATTATACACCTTGCTCTACTACCTTAGCTAAAAACGTATACATCACATATAAATTAATAAAAAAATAATTAATTTAGTCGAATATTCAATAAAGTAACATTTAAATGGAATATGTATCACATAACTAGGGCCCACAGGGGCCGGGCTCCACCCACATTTTTTAAACAAAAAATTATTTATTTATTTTCTTTCTTTTTATTCTATACAATATTTAAAAAAAACACGTGAATATGAAATGGAGCACCATTCTCTACACGCAGTGAATTATTGGATTCGTTATACAGTATTCATGTCGAGATTATTCATTCCTCGCTCAAAACGTTACGCGAGGACTTTTTTAATTAAAACTGTAAGAAAAACTAGAAATTAAACTGTTGGAGCATATCAGCCTAATGACTTTACATCCATGCAGGTGGATTAAAACAAAAAAACTACCTTTTTTAATGCTTGGTTTGGTAAACAACTGTGGTTACCTGTGAGTGGAGAAAAACAGAGCTTATTTTGTTGTTATTGTTTATTATTTGGTGGTGAGGAGTTATGGACAATGGTAGCTTGGATGATCTTAAACATTTGAGTATAATAATTTAAAAAAACATGAGGAATGTGCAATTAATTTGGAAAATACATTTAAGTTTAAATCATATAAAGCAGTAACTTAAATATTGCATCACATATAGATTCCGTGTTCAAAATTTCACTCCAAAAACACCATGAACAAGTGTAAAAAAAAAGGCATGTATTAGGCAGATTTATATAAAGATTAACATACTGTGACACTCGTGAACAGTCATTAAGAGACAGACGTGCCCTTGTACAAGTAATGTCATCACTTGGTAAGTTTAATCCAAAACCTTTATTATTTTATTATTTCTCTTTTTAGATTTGTTTAGTGATTTTGTAATTCTAGGGATTTTTAAAAATTGGGGAAACTTAAATGAATTTAATTTAATATGTTAACATTTGGTAAGAAAAAATCTTTACCGGTAAGCTTTAACCTGGTCCCACTAAAAATAAAGATCTCGCCCCGCCACTGTACATAACGTTTTACCAACAGGCTGACGTAAAGGACTATTTACAATACTACAAACACTAATCTCTATTACAACTTACACGTGGGTTCAACTATACAACTAAACTATTTAAATCACTGGTAACATGTAATATACCTACCTAAAGTTATCAATGGTTTCCCGCTCGGGCCTTTCTAAATATTAATTTATATTATAACTAGTTACTTTTAGTTTTGGCCTTGAAAACATTAATTTGTGAAATGTTTATCATAAAATAAGTTAAAAGTTAATTTATTTTCAATTTAAGTTTTGAAATGAAAGATGAGAACTAATAGATTTCTTGTATAGAATACACTCATAAGCTTTGTCTTGAAAAATGGCTAGAGTGAATATGAAGAAAAGTCTCACGTTCTTAAACATGTTAGCTACGCCCACATATGAATAATAAGCTGCCCTTCAAACGTATGTGACGATATTTCATGGCGCTATGTAGTAGGCTACCTCGCCGGGTTGTTGCCCACACTTTGTGATTCTAGTGGGAGTTTTCCAGTCGTAATATGGAGTGCATTCATTCCTTGACGTCATAAACAGCTTTCACTGCCCAGCTCCATATAAGAACCATCTGTGCTCGCCCTAAGTGTTTCACTCAGACACTGGGACTATTACAAGACCTCTCAGACACTGGGACTGTTACAAGACCTCTCAGACACTGGGACTGTAACAAGACCTCTCAGACACTGGGACTGTTACAAGACCTCCCAAACACTGGGACTATTACAATACCTCTCAGACACTGGGACTGTTACAAGACCTCTCAGACACTGGGACTGTTACAAGACCTCTCAGACGCTGGGACTATTACAAGACCTCTCAGACACTGGGACTATTACAAGACCTCTCAGACACTGGGATTATTACAGGACCTCCCAGACACTGGGACTATCACAGGACCTTCCAGACACTGGGACTGTAACAAGACCTCTCAGACACTAATACTGTTACAAGACCTCCCAGATACTAATACTGTTACAAGACCTCTCAGACACTGGGACTATTACAAGACCTCTCACACACTGGGACTGTTACAAGACCTCTCAGACACTGGGATTGTTACAAGACCTCCCAAACACTGGGACTATTACAAGACCTCTCAGACACTGGGACTATTACAAGACCTCCCAGACACTGGGACTGTTACAAGATCTCTCAGACACTGGGACTGTTACAAGATCTCTCAGACACTGGGAATGTTACAAGACCTCCCAGACACTGGGACTGTTACAAGACCTCCCAGACACTGGGACTGTTACAAGACCTCCCAGACACTGGGACTGTTACAAGTGGTTACTACATTCAACTGTACCATAATACACAACAAAGAGCCGTGGCTAGTATTCGTGCACCGAAGGCAGGTCAAATATGGCTTTTAACCCCCATCACGACCTCAAATTAATTTTCATTTTCCGCAGCAAATGACCTCTCTGAGTAATTTCAAGAATCATTGAAATTTTTAAAGAAATGTTTTAATGAACGACCTGGCCTAATTGCTTTTAGGTGGATACATATTTTTATGCTTTTTTTTTAAATGATCCTTGAACTCCTCTTTAGTTTGTGAGGCAACGCTTTTTATTGTTATAACCGCCTCCTTCCCCAACCAAGCAGGGTTCAGTCCTCACTGAGGTTCTTCAAGTAAAACACTATTTGTTTCCAGTTTTGTGGAGAAAATATTATGGTAAGCCTACCATTACAGAAGTTTAAAGTGCCCTAAATGTTACAAATTGCCAATGGTACCTACTGGTAAAATAGCTTCTATACACTGTACCTGAATTAAGGTCACTTACATTTTTGAAATCACTGCCCTTAGTTACCATAAAAAGTATGAAATAACATATAGAGGCATTTTAATAGTGATGCATTGTCTTTGTGTCCGGTGGTTATGGAGCTGTAACTCCTCCCTTCCCCTCTCCTTCGAAACTTGATTCTGGACTCAGCCTTGATTGCCTGCTCCCTTAAAGAATATGTGTGGGTGCGCCACTGCCATTGTACCATTACATAGGTACCACAGAGTGAATCAGTTACTCATTATGACGCACACTCGCACAAACACTGCGAACATAGCTGGCTTTCATCAGTCTCGTATTTATTTAAACATATCTTAAAGGATTATCATCCATATATCATGATGGACTAAATAGCAAGGCTATTATATTTGTTAGTTATGATTACAGCCACATATAGATATCAAGTTCTTTAAATTGAAAAATGACACCCGGACATGGGAAGCAAACCCGAGACCTTTGGATAAGTACACCAATGCTCTACCACTGAGCTATCCAGGAGTCATCCCGTGCCCAGTCAAAGGTCCCGGGTTCGATTCCCACGTCCAGATGTCATTCTTCAATTTAAACAACTTAAACGTATCTTAGTTCAATTTTTTTTAAATACAGCCGTTTAAATATTAGAAAATAAAACTTTTAAGAATTTGGTGAAAAATGTACCTGTTAATTTAATAGGATGAAAATATTAAACATGAGCCTAAATTTGTTATTTCTTAGAAATATTTGTGATATGTGGTGTTCCAGTGGTGATGACGTCACGTCCGGCTTTGTCCACCATTGTTGACAGCAAGGTTCTTTAAGAAATGTGTTCCCTATTGTGAAACTCATCCCAAGGCTGTCAACGCCACGCCTTCTCTCTCGCATACCAATGTTAACTCGTATTGTCCAAACATAGTTCACATTCCTAACACTACAACTGTGGGGGGGGGGCTAGAATAAAACATACAATCTTCCTTTATACTTTCAACAAGGATTCAACTAGAGACTCTCAACATTATGTACAGATATTTAACCCCACTCTGAGGTTTCGTAAGCAGGGAAATATTCACGACATAGTGAGTGTTGTTCATTTAACCAGTGGAGCTTCATTCATTCATATCACACGATTAACCGTGATATCACATATTGGATTAACCGAGATACGAGCTGCGACCAGAGCGCCACGGATCTCTCGAGCTGAAGCCGCGTGTCGTTCGCATTTATTACTTACTCACACCAACTGATATTTTAAATACATCTGACAAAATCAAAAACTTTGTCGCGAAGTTCTAGTAACGGTTTACCCTTGAAGTTAGCCTAATCTAGAAAAAAATTAGTCTAAACTTTTCAAATTCTGATTTACCTTACAGCCGTTGTACCTGCCTACGCTCGTACAAAACAAAACAAAACAAAAAATGCAGGCTTGTTAAGTGCACCGTGAACTTAGTTCGTGGGACATCGTTCTATGGAAACTCCTCAATTATTATTGTTCAGTTTAATACCAGAAGCTAAAGTAGTGCCATGGCTTCTTTGGTGTTGACTGACAGCTCACAGCTGACAACTGACAGCTTTGAAAAGTTACCAGACCAAATTATATATCCCTACGCCGATATGCAAAAACATGTGTTTAGCATCTGTCACTCCTGACAGTCAAAATTTAGATATATACTAGCGGACCCGACAGACGTTGTCCTGCCCGAACGTTGGCTTTTCGTTTGGGTGGCATAATTGATTTCGATAATAAAACAATTACAAATTAACAATGAACTCCAATTAGTGAGTAACACACACAAATATTACAAATTCAGTGTTTGTCAAGACAACATACAAAATAAAACATCTTTTCATTTTTGGCATTTCGCCCACAGCTCCACAAATATCAGCTGTATTGAAAAACAAACATAACTATGAATTATTCTCAGAAGTTCAATTATTCATGAACTTTTCAGAAGGTTTTAACAGTCAATTATTGATTAACTTATGATTTTTTTAACGGTCAATTATTAATATTATATTCATTATTATAAATATTGGGGTTGGAAGGGGGTGGGAGGGATGACATTTTGAGGTACCATGAAAAAATCTAAAAAAAATTCCTTAAAAAAATATCCTAGAACCCGATTGCAGCGCCACCTACCGGGTCCAATTGTGAATCTAAACCATCCACGGACCCACTCAAACACACACAAAAAAAATTCATCAAAATCGGTCGAGCCGTTTAGGAGGAGTTCAGTGACATACACACGTACAGAAGAATTATATATATTAAGATAAGAAACATATATGACCGTTTTATTTATTTATTATTTATTGTTGACCTTGATATGTTAATCTTAGGTGTAGTACTAATTATTAATTTTTTCTACAATATTATACATTTTAAAATTTTTAGTATTTAATCCCATATTAGTTTTTATTATTATTTATTAATAATTTATAATATGTTTTTTATTTTATAAATAATTATTTGTTAATAGTATTATTACTAACGTTATAAATGTGAAAAATCTGAATATGTGTAGTACTACACAGAGAAAAAAAAACACTGCTATAAACCTTTTTAACACTATTACAACAACTAAGTCATATTAGTTATGAACTGGCTTGTACCTTTTAAGTGTTTTCCAACGGGGTCACAAGAACTTCTTCTAAATTATCATATTCGTTGTCCTCCTCTTCATCGTCTTTAGCCAGGTTAGTGATGATAGGTAGGTGGGTCTCACTTGCATCCATTTTCATCTCCCGGTCCTAATCTTAATTAATAAGTTTCTCGCAATGGTCGATTTTTTTAATACTATAAAATCCTAAAACTCGAGGTTTAGCCTAGAGGGCAACACAACACAATCTTGGGGTTAAAAGATATATTTTATAGTCTTGATACATAGACTTAAATGTTCGAATAATATATATTGATCACTGAGAAACACTCGCTATTTTTTTTATCACACGCTTTAGTGTTATATTGGATAAATAATTATTCTAAAATCACTAAAAAACCGTTTATTTTCCAAGGATAACACGCTTACATACCGAACTAATATTAAAAAAAGAACACATAGATAACTAAGTAGCCGAGTTAATATTCAAAAAAGACAGTGTATTATTAAAATTTGTAATAAAATTATTAACGGTAGCATAGACACGCCTAAATACTCAACTATAAAATATTTTGTTTGTTTCAACTTGTAGAAGACACACGCACGTGGGTTTATTAACTGTATTTTATACGATAATTCACAGTTATAATGTATATTTAAAATTGTTAGATTTTGCTTATGATAATAACCATTTGGTTGTTTGTATAGTTTTGAAGTTTGCTTTTGCTGTTTAATTCAAATTAATTATTAAAATCAATAGATCGTTAAAAGTTGCCTTAGATGCTAAAAACAAATATGGCCACTGAATAGAAGCTGTGCTGCCAGTTGGTGACGCAAGGGACCTTTTTGCCGGTTATACGGCGAATTGTATTAATACTCGTGTTTACAAAATTTCAACTTTATATTATTTCACAAATATTTTGAATGTTTTCCCCTCTTTATTATCATAAACTATTTATTTATGTTAAAGATATGTGAAACCAGTTATAAAAATAATAACTTAATACAATACCATTAAATGTAAAACTTCACGCTCTATTTAACCTGTGATTACCGTAATAGTTAAAAGAAAAACTATAATGAATATACTAGACTTTTTTCTTAAATTTGATTATGGAAAATAAAACTATACTGTAATTCATGGGGAAGCATTGTTAAAAGTGATTGATAATATTTTTAGTGATAATAATAGTAATACTTAGCAAATAATAATTATTTCCAAATATGTTGACAAAAGTTACTTTCAGACAATGTTGGCATTACTGATAGCATCTGCTAGCTTCTGCTAGCTGTCATGTAAAACCAAAGAAGTGGTAACGGCACTGTATAAGTACTGAATTAAGCGCTCAATACTTAAGGGACACTTAATTTTAAGAAAATTAGGGCCGAGACTTTATGACATTTTATGTAATCACCTATTTTAATTCTGCCAGTTAGAAATGTTAAAAGATAAATGTCAAAGAATTAGATTGTTTAAGACTGTATTTTCCGTTTTAATTTTACACATTTTACTGGATTCTACATATTTTCGAATACATTACATACACTTACATATTTCGAGTTTTTTTTTATCGTGATAATAATTATATCACTTTCTCGAGGAAAATACATTTAAAGAATGTGACACTAATTTCCAGGCAACTTCTATTTGAATAAAGGAATGTATCCAATGAATGGATGGCAGTGAGCAAAGTCCAAGTCAGGTATGTTGGATCGTCAGAGATGATTACAGTTGCCGTAACATAGCTTTGTTTCTGACGTTTTTCATGCTGTTAAAGGGAGAAAATTCGGCGTTGCCAGATAGTGCCCCAGCAGCACGTCTTTCGCGCGTAGTGTCAATTTGTAAACACCAATCGATGAGTTGTAAAATCAATAATTATCGGATCTGATTAACTCATTTTCCCGTTATTCTTTTGGTCGGGAAAAGAAATGGAATTCATTACCAAGGCAAGGAACAAATGACGAAAAAGAAACCAAGAATGAACAATGGAAAATATGTATTTGAAGTATGTCAGGAAAATATGGTGCGTAGAACGAACGACACAACTCGTTAAAAACTATTGTACGTGTTTATATTTAGAAAAGGGTTTTACATTTACTTGCTTTAAAAATTTGCAGCCATAAAATTGATATTTTGCTACATATTTACTGCAAAAAAATTAGGTTTCTACTGATCATGAACTAAGCTATCCTTATATTTTGCACCAAGAGTTTGAGATTGTAAAAATATTTTTATCAGCTATTCACGGAAGAAAAGTGAGGCATCAAAGTACATTGTTTACGTACTTACTCTGTGACACGTAAGCTCTTGCCACACTTACAAAAGTATGCCACCTATCCATATTTTGAATTATTTCTATCCATTCCACCTCACTACACTGTATTCTTATCTTGAGATAGTTATGTCCAGTCCACCACATTACGCCCTATTAATAACTTGGAGGAAGTTATATCCAGTCCCTCTCATTACACTCTAGCTCTATCTTTAGCTAGTTCTATACAGTCCATTGTATTACACCCTATCCCTATCTTGATTTAGTTATATCCTATCATCATTATGACACCCTATCCCTATCTTGAAGTAGTTCAATCCAGTCCCTCTCATTACACTATATCTATATATTTAGTTAGTTCTATACAGTCCACCTTATTACACCCATTCCCTATCTTGAGCTAGTTTTATCCAGTCCACCTTATTACACCCTATTTCCTTCAAATCCACTCTAACGTTATCTGATTCTTGATCTTCCCATTGGGTTTGAAAGTCTATACCCTGAAAACGGTTACGATTAAAACTTTATATTTTCAAGCTTAATTCCTGATCTGATCATTTAAGTTAATATTCAGAACAAGGTACATTACTGACATCATATCACACATAAGTTTTCAGTAAAATGTATCATTTTGTGGTGAAATGAATGTAGGGCTGGACGAATACTATATACACCTCCCTAAGATACAATTTACCAAAAACTATTGCATATTCCATTTTTTATTTGATCTTGATGTGTGAATGTAGAAATATTATCTTTGATGAAGGGTCTATTTTATATTTTGGTGGCGTACATTATATTCGAAGCTGACAATTATTGGCTACATCTTATTTATGTTGAAGCCTGATACAGATATCTACATACTCCTGAATTAAGGGATAGTTTGAGTGCATCTATTTAGGAAGAAGTATATTTATAGGTACTCGTAAATAGAATATAGGGTGGGAGGAACGCAATCAAGTACTCTGCAAAGCTGAGACTAAATAAGATATGCTTAGCTATGATAATTTTTGGAAAGAAAGGGGGTCATTGTTCTTTGTCTGTATCGATAATACGTTCACAGTGGGCTGTAGTAATCCTTGTTCCTCGTCTGTATCGATAATACGTTCACAGTGGGCTGTAACACTTGTTCCTCGTCTGTATCTATAATACGTTCACAGTGGGCTGTAACACTTGTTCCTTGTCTGTATCGATAATACGTTCACAGTGGGCTTTAGTAGTCCTTGATTCTTGTCTGTATCGATAATACGTTCACAGTGGGTTGTAGTAGTCCTTGATCCTTGTATGTATCGATAATACGTTCATAGTGGGCTGTAGTAATCCTTGATCCTTGTCTGTATTGATAATACGTTCACAGTGGGTTGTAGTACTTGTTCCTTGTCTGTATCGATAATACGTTCACAGTGGGCTTTAGTAGTCCTTGTTCTTCGTCTGTATCGATAATACGTTCACAGTGGGTTGTAGTAATCCTTGTTCCTTGTCTGTATCGATAATACGTTCACAGTGAGCTGTAGTAGTCCTTGTTCCCCGTCTGTATCGATAATACGTTCACAGTGAGCTGTAGTAATCTTTGTTCCTTGTCTGTATCGATAATACGTTCACAGTGAGCTGTAGTAGTACTTGTTCCTTGTCTGTATCGATAATACGTTCACAGTGGGTTGTAGTAATCCTTGTTCCTTGTCTGTATCGATAATACGTTCACAGTGAGCTGTAGTAGTCCTTGTTCCCCGTCTGTATCGATAATACGTTCACAGTGAGCTGTAGTTATCCTTGTTCTTTGTCTGTATCGATAATACGTTCACAGTGGGTTGTAGTAATCCTTGTTCCTCGTCTGTATCGATAATACGTTCACAGTGAGCTGTAGTAATCCTTGTTCCTTGTCTGTATCGATAATACGTTCACAGTGAGCTGTAGTAATCCTTGTTCCTTGTCTGTATCGATAATACGTTCACAGTGGGCTTTAGTAGTCCTTGTTCCTTGTCTGTATCGATAATACGTTCACAGTGGGCTGTAGTAGTCCTTGTTCCTTGTCTGTATCGATAATACGTTCACAGTGGGCTGTAGTAATCCTTGTTCCTTGTCTGTATCGATAATACGTTCACAGTGGGCTGTAGTAGTCCTTGTTCCTTGTCTGTATCGATAATACGTTCACAGTGGGCTGTAGTAGTCCTTGTTCCTTGTCTGTATCGATAATACGTTCACAGTGGGCTGTAGTAATCCTTGTTCCTTGTCTGTATCGATAATACGTTCACAGTGGGCTGTAGTAGTCCTTGTTCCTTGTCTGTATCGATAATACGTTCACAGTGGGCTGTAGTAATCCTTGTTCCTTGTCTGTATCGATAATACGTTCACAGTGGGCTGTAGTAATCCTTGTTCCTCGTCTGTATCGATAATACGTTCACAGTGAGCTGTAGTAATCCTTGTTCCTTGTCTGTATCGATAATACGTTCACAGTGGGCTTTAGTAGTCCTTGTTCCTTGTCTGTATCGATAATACGTTCACAGTGGGCTGTAGTAATCCTTGTTCCTTGTCTGTATCGATAATACGTTCACAGTGAGCTGTAGTAGTCCTTGTTCCCCGTCTGTATCGATAATACGTTCACAGTGAGCTGTAGTTATCCTTGTTCTTTGTCTGTATCGATAATACGTTCACAGTGGGTTGTAGTAATCCTTGTTCCTCGTCTGTATCGATAATACGTTCACAGTGGGTTGTAGTAATCCTTGATCCTTGTCTTTATTGATAATACGTTCACAGTGGGCTGTAGTAATCCTTGTTCCCCGTCTGTATCGATAATACGTTCACAGTGAGCTGTAGTAGTCCTTGTTCCTTGTCTGTATCGATAATACGTTCACAGTGGGCTTTAGTAGTCCTTGTTCCTTGTCTGTATCGATAATACGTTCACAGTGGGCTGTAGTAGTCCTTGTTCCTTGTCTGTATCGATAATACGTTCACAGTGGGCTTTAGTAGTCCTTGTTCCTCGTCTGTATCGATAATACGTTCACAGTGAGCTGTATTAATCCTTGTTCCTCGTCTGTATCGATAATACGTTCACAGTGAGCTGTAGTAATCTTTGTTCCTTGTCTGTATCGATAATACGTTCACAGTGGGCTGTAGTAATCCTTGATCCTTGTCTGTATTGATAATACGTTCACAGTGGGTTGTAGTAGTCCTTGATCCTTGTATGTATCGATAATACGTTCACAGTGAGCTGTAGTAATCTTTGTTCCTTGTCTGTATCGATAATACGTTCACAGTGGGCTGTAGTAATCCTTGATCCTTGTCTGTATTGATAATACGTTCACAGTGGGTTGTAGTAGTCCTTGATCCTTGTATGTATCGATAATATGTTCACAGTGGGCTTTAGTAGTCCCTGTTACTAGTCTCTATGGATAATACCTTCACAGTAGATATGTAGTAACTTTTCCTAGCTATCAAACACTATCTTTCCTTCCGTGGATGTCCTATATACATACAGGGTGATTTATAATTGTATAAATTACAATATGGCGGTGCAGTGGAATCTACACTGATAGTATTTATTGCGCATGCATCCATCATCCGTCATGCCGGAGACATGTAACGTCACACTCAGTTAATTTCTGTGATTAAAAGTTGCCAGTACGGTGCGGGAGCAATAGGCAAACTAGGAACTTATCGATATGGTTCTGACAGCGACAGAACTCTTCTGCTCATACGTGTGCTGCATAATGACACCAAACTACAAGGACATTTGCACCACTGAATAGTTGCATAAGTTAATCCGATCGCTTTGCACCTGTGGTAGTCAACGACGGCAGGCAGTTCTGCAATCTGTGGAACACTCACGGTGATTAGCCGCACGTCACCTGTCACAGACGTCCGTGTGGAGAACCATACATGACCGCTTATGATTTTACCCCTTCCATTTGCAACCCGTGCAAGAGTTGGACACAGCTCTTAATTTTGAATGCTGTAAAATATTCTGCGAGTAGCTGCTGCGCCACCACGCTACAGCTTCACAATTCCTCAGCAGAGTACTGACAATGGATGAAGCAACATTTACCAGAAATTGCAGAGTCAATCTCTACAACCAGCACATTTGGACAGATACAAAACGAAATACCATCCTGGAGGTCCATTCACAATATTAATTCTCCATCAACCTTTGGGTGAGATTTATGGGTGCTATTCTACTTGGACCGTATGAAATGACTGCATGACTACGAGATGAACACTACTTACACTTTCTCCAGACTGTTCCCCCCTCCCCCTCCCCGACTACTGGAGGACGTTCCGCAGCTGAACATGTGGTGGCTGCTTCAGGATGGTACGACTGTGCAGTAAGACGCCATTTGGACGAATACTATCCCAGGCGATGGCTTGAACGCAATGGGCTTGTTGGCGATAAAGAAGCGGTCCCGGCAATATGTTGTTACGAGGCTTTTAGTTTATTTTTCAGCGTAGATTCCACTGCACCACTTTATTGTATACAGTTACAAATCCTCCTGTATATATAGACACACGTTGAAATAGCCCTAGAAGTATTAATTATTTAATGCATGTATACGGTGTTTTCTAAAAGGAGAATAGTTTTATAAGCCACTTAACATTAATTATTAATTTTATGTACTCATTCACTTATTGTAAAAGTATAAACCGGTTCCATTGTATAGCGGTCAGAACTCCTGTCTACCAATATAGAATACCAACATGAATATTTTTCCCGAGATGGGAATCATCCCAACGTTCATCAGGTTCTGGTTGATTAGGGATAATTTAGATTAAGAGTTTCTACTGATTCCATACCTTCATATAAACTATCACCATCAGCTCATATTATTGGACCCTGGATAGATCCTCCATGGAAAGAATGTGCGATGGGTACATTGGGGCGTCCCCTGGGTAACGGTACATAGGTACCGTCTCATCTTCCCACAAACTGGGCTACGAGTGATGTAGCTCAGACACGCACAAATACAAATAAATAAGTAAATGTACTAAAACTATTATTGGCACAAGGTCACGTGTTGGGAAACACTTCACTTTTAAGTATAAAAATTAAAAACGCAACAGCATTATTTCCTAGATTGTCAATAATTGACAGGTTTCTAGAAATGTATTAGTATTTACACTCGTTTATATTACAAAGATATTTTAGTGTCTGGTAAAATAAAAAGTTAAGTGTATTTTTTGTGATATTATATATATATATATACATACATACACATACACTTGCTCCAGCCATACGTATATGTAGTAATTATGCTAATGGGTTACTGATGATAAAGGTTGAAATTAGAGGAAGTGTATTTTTGAATAGCAATTTTTCAATCTGTCTAGTCAATGGTGGCTCGTGAGGAAGGACTTTGGGACGCCCCACCCCCCTTGCAAAATAAATCAAAAGAGAAACAAAACAAATTTCGAAATTAATACCAATGTTCTCATATTTTTTTCTAACATAATGCAAATTACAAATGAATACGTCATACGGTGGTTATGATGACAACCTGACTTCACTGCCGTTAGTTAAGCGGGCGTTTTGTGGGCTCCACTGGTTGGATTCCGCGATCCATGCAACTATCAAAAGTCCGTGGGAATGGCAGCTAGTCACTTTTCATTTAAAAATGAAAGTTTCCTATATTAAAAGCTGAATTGTTGTTTTTTTATCATTAGACGAGAAGCTTGAAATAAAACACAGTACGAGTCTAGTGCCCGATTTGAACGTCAGGTAAAAAATGTTACAAAGGAAAAGGATAATCTACACACTGTTTTGCCATGAAACAGTTTGATAGAACGCCGTGGATATGTGGGTGTGAAGAAAGCAACTTTTTAATTTGGGTTGTATGTTATGGAGCTGTTGTTCTACGCGGACTTAAATGTTAAAATCAAAGAGAAATATATAAAAGTCCCATTGTATTTATTTGCTACCCACACCTGTTAAATAAATTTCTCTAACATAACGAGTGCGAGATTTTTTATTTTGTTTCCAATTTAAATAAGATTGTCATCTTTTTCTCACATTCCCCATACAGGAAAGCGGCTTTAGAGCAAGTGTTCTAAAGAAAAAATACCTCACTCTTCACGCGCTAGATGGGACTGGGAATGGGAATGGGACTTAAAGACGATATTATTGAATGTTTCAAAAATATACAAACAGACGTTCTGAAAATATATCGCTCATGAACAGTAACACTGTCTGCTGGGTTTGTTAAGAGGCTTGAAAATTGTACTTTATTGTTTTGGACAAATTTTTACTTTAAAATAATTCCTCACGTTTATGTATTATTTAATTAACTACAAGTTATGTAAGACGATCAAGTGAGAATTCATGATGCTATTGATGACTTCGAAGAGATGATCATCAAAATTAGAAATAAGTCACCCTCTGTGTTCGATAGGAGGAAAGAATTGAGATGCTCTCATCTATAAAGATGAGAGTTAAAATTTATCGGCAAAGTACTTTTGTTGTATTTCAAATATAAGATCACTCTGGATTCAAAAGCCATCCGTGTGAAGTAAAGATATTTCGTTCCGAACGCCTCAATGAACATAACAAAATTATCTTCTGGTAGATGATACCAACCATTTGCAGTGCATTTTCAATCATTAATAACAATTATTTTATGAAAGGTACCGACTCAGACTCATAGAAATTTATTTATTTTTGTTTAAAAATTGTAGTAAACTAAATATATTGTTTTTATGTTCTATTAACCAAGTAGCCCGATGATTCAAGTACTGGGGAGGAAGCCTCGGTGGCCTAGTTGGCTAACGCGCTAGTCGTGTTGAGCTCGACCGCCGAGGACGGGGAGATGGAGGTTTAAATCTCGGTCGGGTGAACGGGGGGTGGTTTTTCCTAAATGGTTTTCCACTCTACCTCCACGCAAATGAGGGTTCACTTTCTCTAAATTCAACCTTCCTAATTCCTAATCCATTAGCGTAATTAGTACTTAAGCGTATAACCCGAACGGCTAGTAAGACGTGGTGCTAAATATTGGGGATGAAATGCCCTGTGCTACCATTTTAGTATTTGAATGTATATCCAATAGTTATAACAAATTTACTGTATTAAAATTATTTTGATAAGTATATTTTATTAATTATAATTAATATAATTTTGCAATTAATAAAGTAGTCGGAGTTGGAGTCAGGTGGTAGAAAAAGTAGAGGAGCCGGAGTCGAAGATTGGCCTACTGAATTCGCAGCCCTGGAAATAACAAAAGAAAATATGTATTGCTGTTTGAAGACACTACGTTTTATCCATTATTTAGGATTAGACGGAAAATTTAAAGAAATTTCAAAAGCAATACACATTCTTGTAACTATTCCTGTGAGTATTTTGGAAAGTGAGTGGTATTTTTCAATTGTGAAGTTAATTAAAAACTACTTAACAATCACCATTAGTGAAGACTCAACTTCAAACCAAATGAATTTTCATAATTTTTTCTAACTTTTACTAATTTTATATTTTTTAAGTGTAGTTTTTAAGTTAAATACAGGATAATAATTATAATTTTGGTATAAGGTAAGCTGTAGTTTACATGATTTGACAATTTAAAGGTTCACTCACGGGCCGCTACTGTGGCTGGTAATATTCAGCCTTGGCCGCCCATGTTCTGTGTACACCACACCCTTCATGTTGACCAAACAAGGCAAGGTCCAACTTCTGGTTTCAAAACCACTTTCAAGCCACTAGACTGAGAGTGAAACTTGGAATATCGGCATCATCGAAAGCCAACAGCTAATCTGGAAATCTATAGAGGTTTCATATTTACAAATATCACAACTTCGTATCGCTTTTGAGCAGTACATACTACTTATTTTTTATCCACTTCAATGTAAATTTTATAAATAACTCATTGTACCTATAACTGTTTATTATTATTGGTTAGCTACCAATTATATTATAAGATGTAAGTCAAAGGATGAATCTTTATTATTAACTGTAAGCTTAATTTGAACCCCCAAGAAGGAGAAAAGACGTCATTGTAGGAAAAACATCTTTAGATGTTCCTAGGAGTTTCTGTTTATCATTGCTGCAGCAATAGTAGCCTGGATAACAGCAATGGTTTATTTGTGCCTGTGATGTGTAACAAACATGGGTCTTCAAACACCTGGCGATTCCCATATTGGTCGTCTAGAGCAAGGGTCCCCAATTATTTCTGATGGAAGTCCGTTTTAAAACCTCGGCATACTTCCACGGTCTAGCAACCCGCGGTCCGCCATTTGGTGACCACTGGTCTAGAGTCCAGACAATACAGATCGTAGAAGAATAACTAAAATTTGCTAAGGAAGACGGATTGTTTCACCAAAATGCCACCAAGAGCAGCATGAGTAGCTCGCCTTACGAGGGAAGCTTTTTAATGAAGCACCTCAGCTCGTATCAGTTTTCATGAGTTTCAGGTTGAATATTAATGTGAATGAAGTACCATTATAAACTTAAAAGAAGTCGGCATTAATTGATTTACTTCCCCCATTTATTACACACGTTTAAGTATACAAAATAGTTAATTTAATATTGCATTTATTTGGCAATTTTTATGCAATTAATTGAAGGTTTATTGAAATAATATTTATTTTAAATAATAAATCTCCTCAAGTAATTCTAACATTCTAAATATAAAATCTTTGCATCATTTGGTTTTCCTTAAAATTGTTGCATTAGATGCCAAAATTTCAAACTTTGAGTAAACACTGTGCTTAAAATATACATTTAATCTATATTTAATAACTGATCCAAGTTTGATTTAAGAAGACCTACTAATATATATATATATATATATATAGTTTTTATATTATTAATTTTTGTCTTACACCCTTAATGGTGTCAAAAGCTTAGCTAAAGTCCAACAGTGCCAACAGCGTCAGTTGTCTTATATCCATGGCTGGTCTTAAATCGTCAGTACCTGTTCAAGTTATAAACATATGTACTAAGTCCGCTAGTGAGCTATGGATGATGAAAGTTGACTTTAGAAAAAGTTTCCCCATATTTGTGTGGTGCGAGAGTGGAAAACCATCCTCAGTACACTCAACCAGGATTCGAACACCGATCTCTCTGTTATCGGCAGACTAGTCCATTATGAGAGTGAATCCTTAAACCATGCGACTACCGAAGCAAGTAAGACAACCGATCCTAGAGCCACTTGTCTATGTATGTTTGTATAAAAGAGCATATTGTTTTACGGGTCATCTATTTATCAATGGGACTACTAGGTATAGGAGTAAATATAGTAGTTAGATTGACCTATGTATCCACCTTAGAGAAATACAGTATTGTGATGACTCCAGGCATCCCTTTGACGTCATCCCTACAAATTAGGTGATTGACCCTCTGTTGCAAATCTGCACCTTTTGCCCCATTTGACTTTAGTTAGAATCCCTGAGAGAACGCTATTGTGTTGGAATGTCTATTTGCGGGCATGGATCCCTTCTTGGGAGGAACTGTGGTTTATTTTTGCCCTATTTGACTTTAGTTTGGATCCCTGAGAGTATTTGGTTTTCATGGAGTGCCCATTTGCGGGCATTGGCTATTATGATATGGACTTATTCACCCCGCGATTGGGCGTCAATTATTATGATATGGAATTATTGAGATATAATTGGTTATTTATAGCCCCGTGGTCGAGCGTCAATTATTATGATATGGTATTATTGGACTTATAATTGCCCCGCGATTGGGCGTCAATTATGATGATATGGATAATTCACCCCTCGATTGGGCGTCAATTATTATGTTATGGAATTATTGGACTTATAATTTCCCCGCGATTGGGAGCCAATTATGATGATACGGAATGTTTGTGATATAACTGGTATTTGTAGCTCCGTGGTCGAGCGCCAATTATGATATTACGGTATTATTATTATGTAATAAATACAACTGTTGATGTTGCACACAATTTATTGGAATGATTATATCTTCTTATACACTTTTATTTAAGATACAAATTATGTACTGTCTGTTTATGTGACTTCTCTCTTTCTGTCGTCGACACACACTCTCTTGCCAGAACATTCTCTATATATTCATACGCACACACAGCTTATATGCGACATGCCCCTTGCCCCTTGGACCTCTCGTGGCCAGTGTCAAAACCAACCAATTAATGGCGTCCCTGCAACAGGTGTTTTGAAGGCTATCTTCCTATTGGATATAGGGAGCTGGCTTCTCTTGCTTGTTTGGTAAATATTACGGAGTTAAATTTTGAAAGTAAAAAATAAGTTTTAATGGTGCAATCATTCTAGACTATTCTTCAAAAGCGCGTGATTCTCCATGGATGAAGTCTTAAAAGGATAATCTACATATGATACTTTAAAGAAAAATACCTTCATCCATGACTTTTTAAATATATGAGAGCAGTCCAAGTCAATATCGTTACATGGTAAATTCAGGAAGGAATTGTGTTTGCTTTTTTATTCTTTGCCCCATTTGATTTTGGTTTATCGGATGCTAAAACATCGATGTTTTCGTAAATAAATCGATTTAACTTTATTGTTAAAAGTAATAATATGAATAAAACTGAAGTTAAAATAAATTTCTGTTTGTGAGGTATAGGTAAATGCAGAGAATATATTTTCAATTCGCATGTCTAGCCAGTGGGCAAATAGCTATGGGCTGGTGGTGTCACTTCATAGAACTTTCTCATATTAGAAAATATTCCTTATAAATTTCAAAACTTCTTAGCTCGTTTAGAAATAAAGATACTTATTTTGGAGCTGAAACTAAAATTTAAAAATGCAATCACATTAAATTAAGGCTAATACATTTTATTTTTCCAATCAATATTTTGATTTTACCTTCAAACTACTATACATTTTAATCACTTTTAATTAAATAGCAGAAATCATAGAATAGTATATCAGATCTGTACCTTTTAACCCACACCTTATTAATAAATCTCGTTTTAAATTTAATATTAATACCGGTGCAAGATATTCTTTTCTTTGTTCTGTTTCTCAAATCAAAACTGCCCATTGGCTATGTAGCTCGAGAGGCGTAGGGCTAGTCTCATAGGAATGTTTCATCTTGTATTTATTAAAGAGCCGCACTTGAGACGTACTAGGTCTGACATTGGAACTGATTAATACTAACTAATGCCCCAAATAAAACTGGAAAGAGAAACAATATTATTGGTGTACTCTTAAAACTGTGATTTTAGTGGATTTCAAGTTAATCTTATTTCTATTTTATGCAATTTTTACTTTGGTCCAAATAAAGTGTAGCAAGACTATATATTTATATATATATATATGTTATTATTATAATATATTTTTTGCATATCCGGCTGGTAGCTAATTTGCATCGTTGAAAATTTGTAATCATAAATATAGCTTTTCAATTCCTACCCGTATAAAGTTACTAACTAGATACAGTGAAACTACAAATATCTTAAATCAACTATAGGAACTTAAAATAGATTTTATTTATATTTACCGCAATTTTCAAAGCGCTTATACTTAAAAATAAATCTATCAAAACATTATTATCTCATTATACACTCCATTCCATTGTCAACCTGCATAATATCTAACGGTGTGGTATATGTTTCAGGAGTCCTGCCATACACTAGTGGAGCAGGAATTTTCCCCTGTGGTGACGGCAACCTGCAAGGACGGGTTCATGACCATACGAATACTGACCAACCAGTCATTCTATGGTAAGTGATAGACAACGGCAACCATACAGCGGTAGTGGCACAATTAACAAGCTAACTGTAGAAATGTTGCTATACACACAGTTTGTACCCCGGTGCAGTTGTGACTATCATTCACCTAAACTAATTTAACCTAAGTACAAATAATGTGAAGGAGGAGGATTAGTTCTAAATGAACACCATTCGTTAAGCTCTTCTAGTCTGGTTTTCCAATGAACGAGAGGCTGGAGTTTGAATCCTGGCCGATATTTTCAACTCTCCCTTCATTACATTTACTCTTAATTATAATGTCCTTATTCATACCCCACTAGTGTAATTAAACCTTGTATACGCTATAATAGTTATACTTTTAAAATATGTACTTGTACGTACAATCACAAGACATCGAACCATTATAAGTACAGATTTCCACCACTTGATGGAACAGAACAAAATGCTTAGGAGGAATCGAGCGCTTTATAAATTTCTCATGGGTCGAAATGAGTTCCAAATGAGTAAATATAAACAAATGACCCCCTCCAAGAACCCCTTCCCCCTATAAAACACTGGAATATATCTTCTTTCACTCTCAAGATGACACATATGAGCAAGTCTTTCTCGTCCGCGCGATAAGAGATACGTAGTTTTCTTGAACCACTTTTATACAATTCCCTCGTTATCTCTGTTGAGCCGCGAGTCATGTTCACAGGCAAGCTATAGTTCTCTCACAGGCAAGCTATAGTTCCAAGTCACAGGCAAGCTATAGTTCCAAGTCACAGTTTCACTAGCACGGAGGACATTCACTAAACTAGTGATATTGATTGACAACTTGAAATTGTGAACAAAAACTGCTCAAGAAGGAGCGGTATTAAATACCAGCCGTGTTTATTCACTAATGGTTCACAGATTACCGGTACTCACTCCAGTGGCCGAATGGTCCAATCTCTAAAGCGTCACTCTCGCCTGCTGATAACGGGAAGATTGGGGTTCGAGTTCCAGTGTAGTTTTATGTGGTAATTTTCCTACGTGACTTTCCTCTCTCCCGCTACGAAAATTCAGCTTTTAGGTGCTAGAACTCAACTCTTGTCAGAGGCATTTTGTTAGAGTGGCCTCCTTGGCCCCTGGGAAAGTTTCACTAGCTGTTAGGCCAAGGTCTGTATCGTATTTGATAAAATTACTACTCTGTTTTATGTAAAGAGGAATACCCGCAGTTAGTTACATAATCACCCACACAAATACCAGCCCAACTAGCCTGTTCTTATTGGAAGTAGAGGTTTAACATTTCGCTAATCTTGATATTATGTTGGGAGTCATGTTTCTCTAAGTATTGTCCTTTGACCACTGGAGGTCCGCAGAATTCCAGGAAGTTTAGTAATAAACTAATAATAGTTAATTTAAGAATGTTTATCACACAGACATTTGAAATGAAAAAGATTACCTATTTCTGTATTTCTTCGATGTACAAAGGTTACATATAAAAGGAATTTTGTACCAACGTTTACAAATTGGCGTTAAATCACTATTTTATGGTTTACACAAGCTTATGTTGAAAATTATCCCACTGAATTGGAACTGGAATATAAACAAACCAATTAAAATGTTCCTCTCCCTGGATATTCTAGCTGGGTAAAAAGTTTAGTAAAAATTCATAAATGAGGAATCATAAAAAGCACCTCCAAATAGATTATAGGGTCATTTAGACTTTCCCCATAAAAAATAACTAAATCAAATTAGTTCACTTTTACTATCGACTAAAATAAGATAAAGGCCTACTACACTTCTTTATACTGCACAAAGCTATAATATACAGTAGCCCCATGGCTTCTTTGGTGCTGACTGATATCTCACAGCTGACAGCTGATGGCTTTGAAATGCTACCGGACCAATTTATGTATCCCTACGCCAAACCATATGATCTGCAAAAAATATGTGTTTAGCAGCTTTCACTTCTGACAGTCAAAATTTAGGTATATACCTAAATGTTGACTGTCAGAAGTCAGCTGTGAACTGTCAGTCAGCACCAAAGAAGCCATGGGGCTACTGTACATAATAGTATAAACACGTGTAGCTTAATTTCAAGGAAAAAAAGTTTTTATTTTAGATGCCTATTTGAGCTGTATCAATGATTATTCTAACCAGAAAAGAGAAAGAAAATTGCATGAAGAAATGCACCCATATTTGTTTGGAAAGTGTGTGTAGGATCCAAATTCGGGAAAAACCACGCGACATGAACCCGTCTTGATTCGAACCCCGACCTTCTTATCAATGGGAATATAGCATAGGCCTATATGATCTTAATATATTTTTTTTAAATAAACAAATCTAGAAAATCATTAAATATGATAAAAATAAATACATGTTGAAACACATTGATGTTTTTATTTAGAATAGTTAAAATGCACATTATTTTATTAGATTCTGTAACATCCATTTACCGGGGTGTTTTTGTCATTGAATCACGCCCCCACGTTTGGGTGAAAATATAGTAAAGATCCCGTTTGCCGATCTTACAGGCCGGGGTTTGACTATTTAGTTATTCTTATTCGCGGGTATGTGGGTGTGATGGATTATTGTATTAAAATTGAAACTATTCATGTAATAAAAAATTATTTATTTAATGTTATCACTGCTCTGAACAAAATTATTACGATACCAGATATCACACGTGGTTATTTAAATTAAAGTAGTTAATTTATATGCCTGACGCGAATTAAACGTGTTACCTTCACAAGATCTCAGTCGAGAGTTTTAATGATCGAATTAAAAGTAATCAGAAAGTCCTGACAAGATGATGGCCGAGAGGGGAGAGGGAGGGGTTGAACTTCCACTCACTAAGACGTACATCAGAGAACCTTCTCGAGTGTTCTACTGCATATGCATTGTATTGCATGCACCACACACTCCTTCCAGACTTACTTACTTCCGAAGAATAAGAAAGAATAATGTAATACCTTGAAATACATTGCGACTATAGGGTATACAGTTAAAAGAATATTAGCATTATTAAATTTTGAATACATTAGCTTATTACATTGATTATTAAATTATTATTATTATTGAATTTAAGGACTTGATAAGATCATTTCGTTACAACTTTCATAGTTAATGGTTTTCATTATTATTCATAAGACTTATGATCTTATAACCCAATATTTAAAATACATATTTATGTTTGAAATACGTTTTTATTACTTTTGTTTTGGCATTGTATAATGAATTACAACCCTTCCATAGCTATTATTGTACATTATAATATATTTTGACTGTAGAGTCGATATTCTGAATGTATTTTTTTAATAATAATTAGTAAAATAAACGTATACTATTATTCATATAATGAAACTTTACCTGATTCATTCGATGTTGTTTACCATTTGTGGCTTTCAGGGATTAACACATTATCATGTTGATCACAATAATCACTCTTTATATAAGATAGATTTTAAAACCAAAGTATTAAAATATTTTTAACATTTAAAATTTTTTTAAATAATTTATTTGTTAACTACCCTAAAGTTATTTGTAATTCGTAAAAATAAAAGATATTCGGATTTTTCAAGAAAAACTATTCCCAGATACCCATTTTGAACTCAATCTCCAGAGTCACTTTCAAAATATTTCAAATTTTCTATAATTTGTTTCAAGTAAACTATCCTTAAATTTATTTATTCTATAAAAATAAATGCACGTCATTATTTAGTATGTAAAATAGTCGTCCAATATGAATTTTTAACAAAATCATTAGAGTTATTTAAAAATATACAAACATAGTTAATTAGTCAACTACTAATAAATGAATGTTTATATAAAAACCAATGGAGATGATAATTATTTATATTATAATAAACTTCTCATATAGGCTACCTATTTTGAACAAAATCGTTGGAGATATTTTTTTTAATATCGTAAATAAAAAAAATATATCATTAATCATTAAACTACCCTTAATTTGAGGTCAAGTGTAAAAATCAAAAAATCTGAATCTGAAATCTGAAATCTGAATATCAAATTTGAACGAAACTTTTTGAACCGTTTCGGATCCGTGGCAAGGAACAGACAGGCAGACAGACATGGGGACAATCAAAAGTATAAAATCCACTTTTTTGGGTACGGGCTCAAATAAAACTTAACGATTTATCATAATCTCGAGATCTATTTTGTTTACGATTACAATACTTTCTCTTGATATTAGAAAATAAAAATGTTGGTGTGTCGGTTTGAAAATGATACCGAGCGAAACATTTGAACTTTATAATTCTCCTCTAGTTTGTTTTTATAAACACAATGTGTTTGTTTGCAGTCCAGATACAATCAATCTTTTGTTGGTACACCCCATCTTTGGTAAGAGAGATGGTAACTGACAGCTCGGAGAAGCTCTTACTTTTGTCAGTCAAAACTTTCACAACAAATATTTTGTTTTTAATCACATATTTTTTTTCTTTGTACCGTTTTTACATTATTGAAAAACTAACTTATGAAAATAACAATTTGGATTTTAGTTTTTTTTGGAAGCTAACTCTGTGGTGTGTTTAAAAATACTTTACAAACGAGAGGTTACAAAGGTATGCGTTCTCTCCATAAATTAAAATGGTGAACCATATTAAAAGAAGGTGGTTAGTGACGTCCTACAAACCGTATCCTATTGTGTTTATGAACATGTGTTTACAAAACAAAAACGTTTTGATCTTGAAACTGATATTTTGGTTGGATCGCTCTTTAATTTATAAAATTATTAGAATCGTTTGATAACCCAACCCAGTTACATGATAATTCCACTCGGCTGGTAACATTTCCTGGGGAGAACACTAATTATTATGAAAAGTTTCAAAAGAGTACCTACATTTGGTCACGATAAGAGAAAAGTAATAGCACGCTGTATTACCACCTCAGAACAAGTACCTGCACACTTAAAAATAATACGATTAGTAAACAAACACTTTTGGATTACAAGATAATTAGAATAAAGTAAACATATTTTTTAAAGAATTTAAGAAAGTTTCTAAAAAATGAAATTTGACGAATTTAATAACTATATTTTCTACAATTTAGAATGTAGCACTATAGAATTTCTTCAGATATATATATATATATTTATCTATTTAGCACCGCGTCTTACTACCAGTTCGGGTCATACGCTTAAGTACTAATTACGCTAATGGATTAGGAATTGCGAAGGTCGAATTTAGAGGAATAGAACCCGTATTTGCGTGGAGGGAGAGTGGAAAACCATTTAGTTGATCTCATCTCGAAAGTTAAAAAATGAATCTCGAAAATTCGAAAAATTTAAAAAAAGCAAATAATGGCCCTAATAAATTAAAAAAAACAAATCGGGAATTTATTATTTCCAATAAAACCACAATAACTCAAAAATAGGCCACATTTTCCCCCCAAAAACAGCCTTTATTAAGAAATGTTTTTGTTATAAATATTGTTTTTTAATATCAAACTTTGACTATAAAAGTTGTTACACTACAAAATTTAATTATAAATGGTGTTTATTGTAACTACCGATCACTATTCTATTAATTCCACTTAAAATGTGTATGAGTTATATCTCAAGTGTTTGAATGAACTATAAGACAATCTAAAGCAAGCTCCAGCTCAAATATCAAAAAGGAACTCTATAAACTCAATATATTTACTTTAATAAATATTATTTACATTTTTTTAGTTTTAAAGGACGTTTTCTTGTCTCGTTCTCGTGTCTCGATAATTTTTTTATATTCCCGTCTCAAGATCATCTCAAATTGAAAAAAATAGTTCTCGCACATCATCCCTACTTTCATCAAGTCACCCATTTAAACAAACCCATTTAAATGCTTCAACCACTATGAAAGCTACAAGAACAAGAAATAAATAAAGCCATCCCTCAAGTCAACTATAAAAACATTTTATTCCCTCAATATTGTGTTTAATTCTTAAAATAAATTAATATTTTCATCGAGTTCATCTAATTAAGGTCATTCTACCATTAAAATGTTATTACACAGTTTAAACAAGTGTATAATAACTATAATATGTAACAAGTGATTTATTTATTTAAAACCATTCCAGTTCATGAGCTATGAGGGGTCAAACTTGATGTACGTACCTTGTACCATTGATAAAGTAATGAAAGGAAGGGGCTAAACTTTAGTTTAACCATAGCGTATGGAAATAATAAAATGTGGACACTTGCCATTTTATACATGCAATGCAAATAGCGGTGCTGCGGTGGATTCGAGAAACTTGAGAGCTGTGATCGAACTGGCCGGGTATTGTATTCTTTTGGTACCGGGATATTGTAAATAAGTGACAGTGAGTGTTCTGTATTATTTTATTTGTTATACATTCATTCGTTGTGTTTTGTGTTTGAAACCTCTCTTTTTAAATTCAAGATTGTTCTTTTTGTTATTATTTTAGTAATTAAGTATTCAATCTATGTAAGTAATATATGTTTATATTGTTTTAATACATAGTGTGCTTCAGTCATGCCGACATGTTTCATACCTAAATGCAAATTAGGCAATGACAAATCTTCAAGCGACCGAATTCATTATTTTCAACCTCCTCAAGACAAGAGCGTGTTTGAAAAGCGGGAACGGGCAATTTCAAGACGAGACAGAAAGCTCATTTTGAAATTTCGGGTTTGTGACTTACATTTTTCTAAAGTTTTTCTTGTAAAATGTGACAATTTTTTAATCAATGGAGAAAAGGTATATTACACATATTTTTCCTAACCTGTCAAAGTATTTTAGTAAAGATATTAAACAAAGGAATTCTTCTAAAAACGGAACATCTGATGTTCCAAAATTGAGTAAGACAGCGTCCACCAGTTCCATTTCTCTTCTTGATGACGTAACAAATAATTTATTGCCCTCAACTTGCGCTAGTATAGGGACAGGAACCGCAAATTATGATACTATCAGTCTGGTAAATCCAGAAAAAATAGTCCTATTGACTTATGCACCTTAATCGTTATTCTTAGATCTCTGAATCCCAAGAATAATCTAAAACCAATAAATGCCACTTTGACTGTATTTGTTTGGCTTTCATTGCCTTTCCATGTTCCTCATTCCGCAGTGATGGCGCTTCTCAGATAGCATAGCTTGTCTACGTCCTCATTTATCTGATTCCATATGCTAAATTGCATGGTATTTTGACTACCGAATCTAATCACTAATGAATTCTCGGTGTTTATATACAATCCAACTTGTTGAGCTTTGACAGATTATTGAATTTTACTTCCATAACTTTGAAGCCCTGAGCAAGCAGACATAGGCCATCTGAATATTCTAGATCTTTCAGGCATTTGTTGGTTGTCCACTAGATGATCTTTATTTGTTCATAGTTTTTATCATCACAAAGTGTGATACCGTTATGAATAGAATTGGTGAAATTAAACACCCCTGCTTCACTATTACTACACCGCAAAAGTATCAGATAATTATTCTTGATTCTCCACTTGTAATGTATAGTTGACACAGATTGCGTTGACAAAATTGATTAGCTTCCCAGTCACTATATATGTCTTCAAATTCTTCACGTTGCGATTGATCCTGCTATGCTGTCCAATGCTTGAATCGAATTTGACAAAAAGAATAAAGTGTATTAAATGATATCGTAGAAATTTTTGGGAACTATCCGCAGTGTGATACTTTGTTTAATGCATGACCGAAGCACTGATTATTCTCGGAGAAGTTTTTGTCAGCATTTGTCTTGATCATTTCAAATATTATGTGGTATAGCATCTTTCTTGGGATTACAAACAGGATGATTCAATGTCAAATTTGCACTCACACAGCTTTCCTGTATAGGGAGGTTTGATAAGTAAGTATTTATTCCAATTCACTGGCACTGACTATTCCTCTGAAACCCTGACCAATAATGGGACCAGTATGTTGGCTGAGATGTACAGGTTAGATGTCACCGCTTCCGATATGACATTATTCAGACTTGGCACCTTGCCATTCTTTTAGTGTTTTATAACTTGGACAACCTCCTGTATGGTGAATATCCCGTTGTTAACATAAGAGCCTTTGGTCGTTTTATTATCTGGCTCTTTATCGATTTCCTTGCTTATTGTCAGAACATATATAAAGTGGGCCAACCATTTCTCTATTTGTTCTTTTTGGTTGTATAGTAGATTTTAATTTAAAAAAATACCAGCCTTTTGCAGTTAATGATATTCTTGGCCTGTTTTCTAGTTATGGTATAAAATGTTTTTTACTTACTAGAGCTAACCACAATTATTTTATCTTAAGCTGCCAGTATGTTTACGTAAGTTCGCTTTTATTACCAGAATCTCCTCTTCACAGTCTTATTTGTGTCTGAAATATCTTGGTGTGCCAATGCTTTTGCATCTCTTGCTTTGGCCTCCATATCCTTTACTCTTCGTTACTGAAGTGTGTTCCACGTGTCCTGCGAAACTCATTCTTTTCTGCCATATTATTTCAATTCAAGAACATATCCAAAGATTGTTTTAGAGATAGTTTTTGTTTCCTCCCATTTGGTGTGATTTCCAGTCTCCTACTACAGATTTATTTGATCTCCAAAGTGGTTCCTCAACTCAAGTGAGAATTTGTATTTGGACTGGATATTCTTCAACTTTTAATTGTTTAACTTGGGTCTTATACTCTGGGGTGGATACAGTACTGTCGCAAGCAAGCCATGGTGGTGTTCGCTGCCAATACACGCACCACTCTTATCCCTGACATACAACAGCAACTGCTGATTACAAAGTGATGGATTTGGTTTTCTGTTTGATGATCGCACATAGCTTTGTGACAGTTCCAATATATGATGATGTTACCACCAATCACTTGTTCAGACATTCCACACAAGTCGACTAGTTTTTCCTTGTGGTCATTTTGAGTTCTCATTTCTTGTTCGTCGATCATTTACTCCCAGCCACCATTGTTGTAACTCAATAATTTAGGAATCCCATCAGTACTACAATGTCTCTTCTCCACACTTTTTATAACGTTTTTATTGAGCTTAGAGTAAAACTAACACGTTTCTTCCTCTTCGGCAGCCTCTACCATTGCATTGCAGCCTTTTACGAGACGTGAACCGTGCCATGATGGTGCATTAAAAAATAGGCTGCAATTCGATAATACGTCCCCTAATTTTGTATGTCAGGAGCAGAACAAAGCCTTTGTTTCCTCCTCATACTTTCCCAAGCATAAAAAATATGTCTCCTTTACTTATTTTTGTTCCTACAAAACCATTCCATTGGGTTGCGCTGAGACTCAAAATTTACATCTTATTATATTTAAATTCTATCACTACTTTTGGAAGTCTCCCTGTTTGCCATCGCGTCTATACGTTCCATAAACCAATGTTCTTTGTTGCATTCTCTGCAATATCTTAATTCGTGGTGAATAAGGGCTCCCTCCTTGTCTCATCTAGTTCTGTACAAGTTTTTTAGGGCTCTCTCCCTTAACCTTTGAAGATACCTCTTCATTTACAAGGCAGCAAGGGCTACAAGGGCTACCCTTAGGAACTATCACTAGCTCAAGAGGACTCGTTCATCTGAAGCTAAGGGTTAGGATGTAAGGAAATTTTCAGTCGTCCAACACTTAGCCTTGAATTGGTGGGTAAATGCACGATTTAATCCATAACGTACTGCACAACGAGGGTAACCTACCCAAACATTCTCCTTTACTTTCACAGATATCACTCAATATAACGATAACAGGAACAAGTGAACATTTTCTAAGCACAGCCCTCTAAAACCGTTTCTCAAACTCACGTTTTATATGGTAAAATATATACGCCTGTATATGCCGGAGAAAAGAGTAGGTCAGGGTCGTAGTTGGATGAGATATAACCAATCAGATGTTCGGCTTAGCTTAAATATTTACCAAACCCTTAACAGTACACGAGTTTGGGGTTTACTAGAATTAACACAGAAATATTATTTATGAACAAATAAATATATACTTTTAAATATGATTTAAGATTTGAAATTTTCCACTTTTCGAAATTCTAAAAACGTTTTATTATGGTTAGTCAATAAGAGCTAAATACCTGGTAAACGAAAGGTAGTTCTGATGTTGGAGCCTAGAATGAATATTTGTGAGTCAAATTATATAATTTAACATGAGGGTGGCAACACAAATTTAACTGGCATTTGTATTTTATCTATTCCTTGTTTGTTCTCCTACCGCCATACAGCTCTACCCAGGAACGTTATAAGCCAACATGGTTTCTGGCATTTAGGAAATTTTGATCGACCACCTTAGCACCTTAAGAGGATAGGTGATGAGCAATAGACGTTCCTAAAGAAATTTGATTTTTATCCATTTCTAATAAAACTACCTTATTATAGTTATTTGCATCAGGTTCTCACACTAGCAAAGGACCTATTGGTGCGAACACGGACAGGAGGAGCCCTTAGCTAGCAGTTGAGGCAATGGTAACATCCATCGTAATTCACAGTGAGTGACCATTGAGAACGAGATGTTATGGCTTCATTGTGATGTTTCCAGGAGCCTTACAGTCCAGAGACTACCGGTCAGCTTCCTGCATGGCCTTCGGAAACGGCAGCAAGGAGACCACCCTGAACATCAACCTGCTGGCAACTAACGGCGCACCAGACTACTGCGGTGTTTTCATCAACAACGTGAGTATCCCTCCAGTCGATTAATATGTACGCTTTATATTATATTGATCACGTGTTGAACCATTCTGAATAAATATCTTTAGACAGCTCATATAAAAGGACACAACGATGATTTTCATTAATATTTGATACATTACGAATGTTTGTAAAACTTGTTGGCTGGACCAAACTTTGTATTCATATCTATATTGAAAGTGGCGCGTAAAATAGATTGTTGTGTGTGTGTAGTGCCAATTATTCTTCCCTTGTCAAAGCTATATATTTTATAAAGTACTTTAATTTGTTTAGTAAAACTAGCAGAATAATATTATGTTTTCAATAATATTATGTTATAAAAAATTATATCTAGTGTGAGTTGTTTGTATTATCTATACTTGAGAGCTATTGTATAGCAGTAGCCTCCTTAGTTTGTATCGTGAATAGTGAATCTAGTTTATGATAGTCTATGACCATTCTTTCTGCAGGCAGTTAAAATGTTCATATGTTTTTTAACCTAGAGACAGGAATCGAACACGAAATCTTGGTACTAGCGCTTTAATTATCTCTGTAACTGAGCTATGCAGGTTCTTACTAAGCAGTGGTGCATCCATGAATATAATTTGGGAAATGGGAGTGAGGTGGGGGCAAAGATATAAGGACGTAGCTGTATCGATATTTAGAGGAAGAGGTGGGTTAGGGGAACCGATCCCTAGCCCCCAGATTACAAGAAAATGTATGAATATTCATAGCCTTTAGAATTTTGAGTTATTTTTGTGTTAACTAAAAGCAACTAGTTGGGGGTTTAGGGGTGGATGAAATCACTCGCGAATATTTCGCAAATGTATTTCGTAAGATTGCAAAAACGAATTGCATGATATACACAACGCTCGAGGGTATTTTAGATATGTTTTGCAATTTTTTGTACAATATTCGCAACATAAGGGTAGTTATGTTTTAAATGGGCAAAGTTAGTGCGATATTGGAGTTTTTAATCTCTAAATAGGCAAGGTGAAGAATTAGTCTTAATGGTCATGAATTATACTTCGATATTTGTAATATTGGAGCTGCTTTATTCTCTAAATTGCTACAGTATAGTGTTATTCTTGAAGATGATGAATTGTTCCTTGAGTCGATATAGGGGTGTAATAATTGACTCTAAGGGGGTCGGTTGAGGGGTGTGTAGATTCTTAGGAGTCACTGGAGGGATGTGTGGATTATTAGGGGGTCGATAGAGGGGTGTATAGATTCTTAGGGGTCACTGGAGGGATGTGTGGATTATTAGGGGTCGATAGAGGGGTTTGTTGATTCTTAGGAGTCATCTGGAGGGATGTGTGGATTATTAGGGGGTCGATAGAGGGGTGTATAGATTCTTAGGGGTCACTGGAGGGATGTGTGGATTTTTAGGGGGTCATTGGAGGGGTGTGTTGATACTTACATCAATTTATTGATGTTGATAAATAATTGTTTAATACAAACTTAATAAAACATATAATTATTAAACTTTATATATATCTCCTGAAAAACTAGTAAATATTTTGGAGAATGGAATTGAAGCTTTAATCCTAGTAAGTGTGGGTTTAAACTCTTTCTAATTTAAAATGTAAATACTTAAAGTATCGTTGAAAGAAAAATAATAAAAAAACAAAAACATTTTACCTTTGGAGATGTAAATAACCGTTGATTTTGATGAATAATGCATTATATTTCTATAATATTATATTGTATATTCTAATTTTGGGAGAATAATACTTCTTCACACATTTTATTTATATCCATTACTGTTCCCAGACTGTGGTCTGGGTCACTTTTTTTTATTCAAGCCATATGTTTTTCACTACCAGCTCGCGAGGCCTGTCATATGCCTTATATTATAACCTAAGACTAGGACAGGCACAACCTCCATTCCTCGACCATTAATTTAGCACTGTGAAAGGATAAGCCCACATTTCATCAATGATAAGTTTTTTGGCCATGATGGGAATCGAACTCAAGACCCTTAGCTCAATATAGAGAGACATGCTACCGAGTGAGCTAAGGTATCAGATACTTTTTCTACATACATATACATACCTAATCACGCCGTTCTCCTAAAATATTGGGTGCACACCAAAAAAAAACACAACAAAAGCGTTTTTTTTTATGCCTCAAAACAATAGCTTGATGTATTCAAATGGGACTGCCCCACACCTGTTAGTCAAAATATCTTCCTGCTGTCTTATTCTCATTAAATCCTCTCTACTTCCACCTTTCTTCTCAATCATGCTTCCAAGATATTTTAAGTTCTGTACTTTTCTCAGCTATATTCCATCTAACCTTATATATTTATTAGGCCTTACTCTCGTCCTTGTCATTACCATCACTAGGGGTAAGGTGTCAGACTTCTGTGCTGGGGGTTCGGGGTTCAATCCTTGGTCCCAGGTGATTGCCAAACCCTTCCTTCACCTCTGACAAGACGTGTATTAATCACAACTTGTGAATGTGAGGAATGCCAGGCCTCCTTAAACTGTAGGTCCTCCATTTCATCTCACAATCACCCTACCATTACACATTAGCGTAAGTGCGTACAACCAGAACGGGTAATAAGATACGGTAATAATAATAATAACATTTACATTATAATTACAAATAGTAAGGTTAAAGGACAGTTCCCTGCTTCATTCAATTTTTTATTTGGAATCTCTCTGTCCTTCCTTTATCCGTCTTAACACAACTCCTGTTATCCTCATACATGCTTTTCACTCTCATTCCCACTCCTCTTTCCACTTCGGCCTCCTCCATTGCTTTCCAAACTTTATTTCTATCCACGCTATCATATGCCTTCTCCACATCCATAAATACCATTACCAAGTCTTTCCCATAATCATACCTTCTTTCCATCAGCTGTCTTATGGCAAAAAAAAAATCTATTGTAGACCTGTGTTCCTTAAATCCGTGCCTTCTTATTCTCTCTTCAAGTATTTTCATATGAAAACTCATGGTAGGCCTAACGTAAGGTTTTTAGCACAAAGAAGGCAGAGGCTCTATAATATTCCAGCTTTTATATGAACATTGTGCAGTTATTGAATAAAATAGCATTAAAAGGGATAAAGCAAAAAGCACTTAACAAAGTTAAATATTTTCATTGCTGGTAATAAAGCAAATTCCGAATGTTTGTTTACACATAACATGGAAGTCGTTCTTATTTTCATGATGATCTATAATTCGTCTTTAAATAGTGTTTCTGAAAGTGATAATACATTTTTAAAACATATCTTCACTGAATCAAAATATATCCCTTTACCAAGTATATTTTTAATCATTCTATAGAATTCTAATTATACTTTTGTAAAACTACGTGACTGTGTAGAGAACGGGTACGCGTTCATGTTTTAAAGACGAGGCTGTTAAAAATAAGTTTTCCAATCATCTAAAACACAATTTCAAATTAATTTTAGAAACTATTAAAAATTGTAATCATATTTTAACATCTTATTTTATAAAAAGAAAAATTGATTTCGAAACGTAGATTCAAACTATAATTTGTTTCAGTAAAAAAATCTTTTACGCGAGCGCAAACAAGGCTAATATTTAGAGGGGAAAAAAGAAGTTAAAGTGACCGCAAAATGTATAAATTGCGGCCAAATTTAAAAAAATTATTCATGGTAGTACTTCAGGGTTGTTGAGGCACTTTTATCAACACCCAACGCTAGGATGAGGGTTATTTTATTTTTACCATGGTATTTTTTTAGTTTAAATAAATGTGAAAGCTAGAATAATTTGATTAATATTAAATATTTTAAGAACATTTAAAGGCCAAAATTCAAAAATTAGTTTTTAAATATTTCCGGTCCGGTTCCCGCGGGAAATTATTATTTCCCGCCCGAAAATTTGCCGAAGTCAAAATGTCATTCCCACACAGGCCTAATAAAAAATACATCGCATTTCATCAAATAACATACATTAAAAAGTAGACGCTGTTAAGAGAAATACATTATTTGTTTTGTATATTTTTACCTATAAGAACACAATATTTCCCTATAACTCAGAAAATATAGATTTTATAAAATATTATTCCAAGTAAAAATTGTATATCTTTCTAACGATACTGATTGGGAACCCTCTAATATATTTGAAAAATCATGGATGAAGGTATTTTTCTTCAATAAATTGTATGTAAATTCTTCTTTTAAGACTTCATCCATGGAGAATCTCGCGCTTTTCAGAAATAACGTAGAATGATTGCACCATTAAAACTTATTTTTTATTTCAAAATTAAACTCCGTAGTATTTACCGAACAAGCAAGAGACGCCAGCTCCCTATACCCAATAGGAAGCTAGCCTTAAAGACACCTGTCGCAGGGACGCTTTCAATTTGTTGGTTTTGACACTGGTCACGAGAGGTCCAAGGGGCAAGGGGTATGTCATATATAAACTGTTTGTGCGTATGAACACACAGAGTGCCGGTGACATAAACAGAGAGTAATCACATAAATCTACAGAACGTTGTAACGAAACCATTGCAATGAGACAAATAAATCGTGTGCACTATTAAAGGTTTTATTTATTTACTTAAATTATCTCACACAAACATTCTATACCGCTTTAATTAGTGCTTGATCACGGGGCAATTATTAGCTGATTAAACGGTATAACTTTAACCGGTGCCCCAAGCAAACGTAATAATAATTCCGTAACGTAATAATTGGTGCTCGATCACGGGGCTATAAATACCAATTATATAACGATAATTCCGTATAACCGTATCTTTAAAAGTGTTACAACTTTGGTGTGATAAGTTATTTCACATCTCAAAGTGTGGTGGAGATTTGGCAAACATAAGAAATGTTTGCTTATGTACCCTCAAAGTCCTTTTCATGAGAAAATGAGATGCTACATTTTATTTTAAATGATAAACAGTGTCTAGATACGAGTCCTAAGAAAAATGTCAAACAGTGTCTAGGTGAGTGTTTTAAGAAAAATCGTTAGAGCCAACTTTGAGAAAATCCATTTTCTTCTCTATTTGCCCTTAAGTAAATTACCTTTAAGTTTAGCTTTAGATAGCTACTTCCCAAAACTCCTCTATAAAACTTTATGAAAACCCTAGATACCAAGTTATAGCTTAATCGGTAAAATGGTTTGGTCTCTAGGCCCAGTGAAAATCTGGCAGATGGCGTTGCAAAAATAACTTTTTTTGGTTCAAGGGTCATGGAACGTCAACACTGACTTATCAAAATCTTGAGACTCGATTATTTTTTACAATCACAATACTTCTCTTTTATAGGATTTGTGAAAAAGTAATTGGCTGAAAATTGTTGACTTTTGGTTCTAATTTCTTTTTGAGAATGTAAGAAGATTGTAATGAATTGGAGCTGAAATAAATCCTCTATTTCATATCCCAGCAGCCATTATGACAACGACGTAAAACAAATTTGCGACCGATAGCAAAGGGACTTTGGATTAAAGGTTATTATGGCCGACCACTTTGTGAACTAATAGTGAGATTCTTAACTCTTTTTTTTTTACATCCATTACTTTTCCCTTCCTGTGCTTGGGTCAGTTTTTTATTCAAGTCATATATTTTCCACTACCGGCTTGCTAGGCCTGTCCTAGCTTTATATGCCTTATAATCTAACCTAGGACTAGGACAGTCCCCGGCCGTTAATTCATCACTGTGAAAGTGTAAACCCACATTTCACCAATGATACATTCTTCGCTCATGCTGGGAATCAAACCCGGGATCCTTAGCTCAGTAGACAGAAACGTTACTGATTGAGCTAAGGTGACGGATTTACACTTATATGCGCAGCCATTTTACTTGTCTTTTGGTTTGCTTTACGAGGTTATGTTTATACTGAATCAATGTAGCTAAGTTTTGTATTTTGCGTGTTTTGCGTGTGTTCTGTGACACTTTATACTAATATAACATACATTATTAGTTTTATTATAGATTAGTTGGATTTGTGAAAGCTTTAATTACTTAAGCTAGTAGATCAGCCCAACAAAACGGACAAGAGATTTATAAATTGACAGTAGGTGTTGGTTTTAAGGCCGAGTCGAAAGATAGAGATTTCAACTTTAGCGTGGATAAATACATGATGCACGTAATAATTCGTTTGAAGTACTAACATAATCAAACCTGTAATATAGGCCTATGTCAGAAACAAAAATCTTTGAAACATAACACTCCCAAAATGTATCATTATTCACCATCAACATACTGATATTAATGTTTAAAAACGATCTCTGGGTGGAGGCAGCTCATCGGAACCTCTATTATTATTATTATTATTATTGTTATTATTGTAATAAAATGTCAACTGATAGAAGAAACAGCCGACAATACTCAATGAGGGATAAAGAGTCCACATTGTGAACGAGTGACGTCACGTTCACTTTGTGTACCCTGGTAGTGTTATTTCAATGAGTCCTGTCAAACTCCAGCAGACGTTGTAAGTCCCAGCATGAGTATGAGCGTGTGGTTCCAGAAAGAAAGAAGTCACCCTTGGGAGGTCCTCAGCCTCGACCAACCAGACAACCTCAATAGCCTACTATTTATAGAGGTGCAACACTTTTATAGAGGTACATCTCTTGTATGGAGGTACACATCTTTTGTAGGCTTGACAGGTGTTGAGTTGCCAAAAGATCGTTGATCTTTGGAGTGTCAGATATCTCTCTAAATACACAGTAAATACAATGGACTCACACCCATACCAGTCATATCTCTTGGGAGTGTAAGATATCTCTCTAAACACACAGTAAATACAATGAACTCACACCCATACCAGTCATATCTCTTGGGAGTGTCAGATATCTTTCTAAACACACAGTAAATACAATGGACTCACACCGATACCAGTCATATCTCTTGGGAGTGTCAGATATCTCTCTAAATACACAGTAAATACAGTGGACTCACACCGATACCAGTCATAACTCTTGGGAGTGTCAGATATCTCTCTAAATACACAGTAAATACAGTGAACTCACACCCATACCAGTCATATCTCTTGGTTCAAATCGTGACTTGTTTACGTAATGAAAGGGAATGTGAATATGGAATGCATTATTGCGCATGTCCATGTAGACTTGTTCGTGGTGTAGCTTCGCGTGTACATGAGCTCGTGCGTGGGATAATGGCTGCCTCTATCAGCAACTAACAGTTGTAAGGCCTCGTTCATGCGTGGCACGGAGATCATGGCAGTTGCAACCGGCAACTGTCAGACTGCCATGGAACCAGCTGTCACAATAGGGAAGGTTGGGCAAGGTGGAGTAGTTAATATTTTTTTTTTAATAAATGAAAAGGTCAAAATGTATAATGTTTACCGTATATAGATAGCCAAACACATCTAGTTAAAGAATGTATGTAAAAAATGGTGATGGACGTGTGGAAATTGTACAAATGGCAGCAAAAAGTCAACTACCGAGTCGAAGATGGCTGCGTTATCTGATAGATAGCTCGTGATATTAATATAATCACATATTTGTAGCCGACGATTTCCGCACTCCATCATAGGCTCTGCCTTAAAATATGAGTGAAGAATGACCTTGGGCCCGGGACGAATCCTTGATAGGTCAGTGGTTAGAGCATTGGCGTATTAAGCCAAAGGTCCCGGTCTCGATTCCCGTGTTCAGGTGTCATTTTTCAATTTCCAGAATAAGATGCCAAAACAATATTATCTCCAGAAGAATCAAATTGAGCATGGCTTGATAACGTCTCCTTACTGGCTTTGTAAATTTTATTTTGAAAATTAAAATAAAATTTTAATACTAAATATATATAGCTCGGTTAAAAATATCGGATTTTCATCCTCTTGTTTGTCCTACAGTTATAATATTTGTATCTTATTCAATAAATAGTATATTAGCCTAATATTACAATGTGAGTAGGTTTAGAAGGGAATTGAAAATACTAGGTATATGGTCACAGTGAGAAAACAATTTGAGGATGATGATTTAGAAATCAATTCAAACAACCTTTAATTTGACAAGGTTAATGAGTTTAAATATTAAGGGACAATTTTATCCAGCAATAACGATATAAGAATGTAAATGGAAACGGGCGTATTCATGAGAGCTCATTTCGCGCGAACACGCTTCCACTCTAAGCTCAGCCTTAGACAAAGATTGCCTTGTCAATAGATTGCGTTCGTTTGTTCACACACTTTGTGAGATGGCCTATGTTTGATTCCAAAGGCTTGATTTATTGATTGCCATAATTGGTTTGGAATCGCCATAGTTAGCTTGGCAGCCATCTGTACAGGTGCAAGTACAACTGTGTATAGGGATAAATCAGCTTTTAACACATTTCAAGATTAATTACTATTTTGACATAAAGTTTTAGCCAGCCTGATTTTCACGTTTTGACACAAGATTAAACCAATAAAGGATTACTATTTAAAACAACGTAAGACTCGGTTAATTTTATGAAATAATAAAGCTATTTTATAAATTCCCCTTGAGAAGAGAGGGTATACCAGCTAGCTTATTTATATACAGGAAATTATATACAATTATGGAGGAGATGTGCCAGTATTATCCTAAAGGATAGGAAACTACAGAAAAAAACTCAATGTACCCATATGAGATTCGCACCTTAAACTTCTGAGTCACAATTAAAAACAACAGCCGTTATGATAGTAATATTATCGTTATTGAGTATCAGAAGTTTGGACCTTTGACGTCCTCATCTTCACGACCCACAAATAAATACGATGTTTTATAAAATAAGAAAATTCTTGCTGGTTTAGTAAAAAAAATATTATTACAACAAAGTAATCAAATTATTTTGGAAGAAATATTATGAAACATCCACATAATATAACATTAATTAAGGTTTACTTCTCCTGTAATTTATGTAATTTATACGAAGGTCCAGTATACCTATGTTCTTCGGCTTTACAGAAAGATGTAAACGATCTGATTTTTTTAAACTGTGAATCTATAGGAATATCTACAAACAATAGCTGAATTTTCTTCAGCCATGACTATAATGTATTCTAACACTTTTCATTAAATCAATATTTTACAGTTTTATCTTGGTTTTTTCCTTAAAAAGCACGTCAATAAAAGAAACACAACATTTTTACATTAGTAGGCCTACATGTACTCTATACTTTTATCATTTTTGTGTACTTTTATTATGTTTTTGTTTTTTATACTTTTACCCGCCTCGGTGGCGTAGTTGGCTAACGCGCTAGTCGTGTTGAGTTAGACTGCCGAGGACGGGGAGATCGAGTTTTGAATCTCTGTCGGGTGAACTGGGGGTGGTTTTTCATAAATGGTTTTCCCACTCTCTCCACGCAAATGCGGGTTCACTTCTTCTAAATTCAACCCTTCCAATTCCTAATCCATTAGCGTAATTAGTACTTAAGCGTATAACCCGAACGGGTAGTAAGCCGCGATGCTAAATATTATATATTATATTATTTATACTTTTATTATGTTTTTTATACTTTTATTATGTTTTTTATACTTGTATTATGTTTTTTATACTTTTATTATGTTTTTTATACTTTTATTATGTTTTTTATACTTTTATTATGTTTTTAGCACCTCGTCTTACTACCCGCTCGGGTTATACGCGTATGTACTAATTACGTTAATGGTTTTAGGGAATTGAGAGATTTTTATTTATATGAAGTGTACCCGCATCTGCATGGAGGGAGAGTGTAAAACATATAGGAAAACCCCCCTCAAAGCACCCGACCGAGATTCGAACCTCGATCTCCCCATCATCGGCAGTCTAGTTTACTGCAAGACTAGTGCATTAGACCACGCGGCCACCGAAGCTGGTTTTATCATATTAAAATTAATTTTAATAGTTGTTCTTTAGCAACGATAGTGTATTAGATTATCCTAAATCTAGATAGGTTTAATCAAACAGTGGCAGCGATGATTGAACGATACATTATTTAAATATTTGAAAGTTTAGATAAAACTACTATGAATGACATTAGGCCTATTTGAAAGTGCGAGTAAAAGTTAATTTACTCTACGAGAGTTGGAAATACCTCTCCTCAGTGCGCCTGAGAAAAGAGAGGATGAGAGGGAGTAAAGGGGAGAATAAGCTGTTCCTTGTAACTGCACAACCAAGCCATCAGACAAAAAGTTGAGTTCCCGGTGGAACATTGATTAACTAATTTATACTAACTTTTTTAGATAATTACGATAACGCCATCTGGTTTATTAATTTGAAAAAAAATACGTACCTGCAATAGCCTACTCACATGGGGGAAAAGGCCAAATTTGCATAAATTTAATACATTAATTACTAGGATTTATTAAAATCGCTTTCAATACAAACATAGAAATGTATTTTACCTACAAGATTAAAAAAAAAATACCCCATGCTCCTGCGATACTTCATAGTCTCAGAAAAATCAGAGAACGTGAGCGGTATTTTTGCGTTTTTCTCGTCCTTTCCATCCCACCTTAATATCGCCGTTCTATTGTCCCGGAGAAATGCATCTGAAACGAACTATATAACTTGAGTGAAATGCAACATGGCAAGTAGCAAGTAGCAAGTACCCGGACAGAGAAACTTGTTAGAGAGAGTGGACGAGGGCATCCTAACTGTAAAGTCTAGTTATGTTGAAAACTTGTAGAGCCCCAAGGTGAATTCAATCATTGACGTACATTTTGAAAGATACGTGGCCTGCAGGAATGACAACATAATGTTACGTGACCAAAAAAAACGAACAGTAGTGTTTCATTCAAATACGTTGGGTTTATATTCATAAAAAACTAATTAAGAATAGGACAAAACACACAAGCTCATAATAAATATACATTCAGTGGCAGATTCAGCAACTTTTTTCTTGAATATCTATTTTCAAATAGAGAAAATATAAAGTTTTTTAAAAGAATATAGAGAAGCAATATAGTTATTTTTATCATGGTGCCCATCCTGTCATTTTTTTCTGGATACGCCATTGTATAAAACCTATTATTAACATTATATGATACCCATATTAATTTTAATTACTACAGAATCAACAATAGTCTAAGATGATAACGAAGCTGGGAGGCTCCTTGCTTGTTACAATGGACTCAGAACCAGGTAACACAATAATACTAAATACATAATACTAAGTACAAGATCTATCAACATTCCCCGAGGGTATTGTTATTCTATCATATATATTTGTTTAGTTCGATTTTATAGAGAGGAATGAATTGATGGTTTTTACATTATTATCTCCATACCACGATGTAACGCATTGGAGATTTAACAGATCATTACTCCTTTGAGTTCTGCTTGCTAGTGTCTGGTAACGGTAAAAAGTATTTTATTACCCTTTGACCCGAACAAAGAGCACTGTTTAAGGGGGGGATGGAAGGACTCGAGAAAAGGCCAGTGTTTTTGCAGTTTTTATGGCAAAACTTTTTTTTTTAAATAAATAAAATATTACCCCAATAAAAACATATAGTTTAATTTTCTTCACATATCATGAACAGTTTCTGAATATCCATCTCAAGCATAGTGGTATTAGATGAGAAACTTCTTAAATGAAGAGAAAAAGTTGTCATTAAATTCCAGGACACCATTTACAGATATTAGAGAAATATTGAGGATCACCACGTGAATAAAATTAAATGATATGTTTTTACTGGAGCAATATTTGATTTATTCTTGCCAAGAATATGTTTTGTATAAAACTGCAAAAGCACCGTCTTTCTCTCTATCCCCTTCCTTCTCACATTAAGCGCGTGTGAAGCCAACAGAACTATGATTGAAAATGCACAAATAAAGAAACTATTCACATTTATCTTCTAATCGATTTGTTCTCTGGGAATGACCACAGAAATAACTTCCATATTTGATCACTAAGGTCTCAAAATACCAACTCTTGACAAGTTTTCTTTTTTGTTTTGTTTGACTGCACAAAATTAGTTCTTAAAAGGATGAGAATATTGCCCTTCTGGTATCTTTAGAAAGAACTGGATATATGTAGGGTACACTCCGTTATAATACAGTACCGAGCAATGGGTCTTATTGGGGTACATCTCCGTTATAATACAGTACCGAGCAATGGGTCTTATCGGGGTACACTCCGTTATAATACAGTACCGAGCAATGGGTCTTAGTGGGGTACACTCCGTTATAATACAGTACCAAGCAATAGTGGGGTACACTCCGTTATAATACAGTACCGAGCAATGGGTCTTAGTGGGGTACATTCCGTTATAATACAGTACCAAGCTATGGGTCTTAGTGGGGTACACTCCGTTATAATATAGTACCGAGCAATGAGTCTTAGTGGGGTACATTCCGTTATAATACAGTACCAAGCGTAGGGCGCACTCCATGATAACACATTATCAAACACCGAACGTGGCTAAAATAATATTAATTATCGGAGGTACCCCTCATTTTCCAGCAAGCTTACCTTGCATTATTCCACCATGGTGTAGTCTCTAAGATAGGGTCATAGTGTAATACGCTAAGGTAAGACTGCTGCTACCTTTCAGGGTAAATGGAGTCCCATTAATGGGCTGGCCAAGGACTCGACCCTCCTAGAAGTGCGCCATGCAGCTGACCTATGACATAGTGTACCAATTTACTCAGTGAGGAAACACCCGCATTAGCATGGATGGAGAGTGGGAAAAACATATGTACCCCTGAACCGGATCCCTAATTTCCCCCTCCTACCGTTTACCCCGTGTGAGGCTATCATTAGAATGAATGTCTAACATAATAAAAAAAAAAGGTTAAAACTGTGTCCGAAACATTCTAGTCCAAAGCTTCCTTTATTTTCCTAAAATCCAGGAAGATCATCTCGTGTGTACCTTTACATTTCCGCTGTCCCTAAATTCAAATCAGTAAAGTAAATCTGAAATGGTTTCTATTATTTCTATGAGAACTTTTCCACACTTTCAAACAATTACTAGAGCAAGCTAAAGCCGATTGCGAACATTTTTCAAAATTTTTGAATTTCGAGACTTTCCGTTCAGGAATGGATACTTTTGCAAACACATTTTATTTGTTTGACATTCATAACCAAGTTTGGAATTAAACTCGTTCTAATGATGGTTACTTCGGGGAATTTTAAATAGGTGGCTTGGCGTATTTCAGAAAGATTTCCATTCCAAAATCAGTTTATTTACGTGGTGGGTAGTTTTTCTTATTTTAAAACACAAACTACATGCATACACACCTAATCAAGAAATTATCCATGTAGCTAACTGAAACTGCTCCATAATTAGTTCCACCTCATTCATTTTCTCCAACTTCCCTGTCCTTGCATACTCCCTTCGCTTCAATAACATCCATACACCAAGTCATGCAAGTTATTTTGTTCTTAAAACTCTTAATGTTTCTCTTTTTCTCACATTTGTTTACAACATTTAATCCCATCTTACATGGCCTACCCCTTTCGTTTGATCCACACACTCTAACTTCATATATTTACTTAGTCACTCGAGCCACACTCATCCTCTCAACATGCCCAAACCAACATAAGATGCTTCTTTCACATTGACCTATTGGATTCCCTTTCAAACCGCAACCCTTCAGCACCCATTCATTACTGACTCTATGCATACGAGTTTCTCCACATTCGTTTCTTAAGGGGCCTAGATAGTGGAGCCAATACATACTATTTCTTGTGGTGGGGGGTTCTATAGGACAACAAAATCTAGCGAACATTTAGCAAGTCTTACCGAATTGAGTGCTATTTAAAATATTTAATGATAACGTAATCACAACTTTATTCCATTGTTGTTGTTGTTTTTGTAATGTTCCAGAAAACAGAGGATAGATCCCTGCCCATAGCTGTTCGACTGCACAGAACCCTGGAACTAGCGGATGACAAATTCTACGTGATAACGTGTGGGAAAGCTGGATTCAAGAACGCGAGGAACGAGACGTCCTTGGTGTCTCTCAAGCTGCTAGACAAAAACAACAAGCGCTTGCAAGAGGTGATCAAATCCCACTCGTACACGCTCAGAGCGGACATTGAGCGTCCAGACGGTGAGTGGACCTTCTAGAGCTTGTTTCCTTTAACCATGGGCAACATGTGTTCTATCCGAGCATTAACAGCCTCACTGGGTATGTCTGGAACATGAGTCTCTCCACCTTGGCACAATCGTCTCCTCTACACTCCTCCTTCTTGACCTTCATCCATCTGTCCCTTGCTCTACCTCTCAACCTCCTACCTCTCCCCCTACCACCATATCCAACATCCTCCTGGGCATCCTTTCTCTCTCTCTCTCCATTATTATCACATAGCCAAACCACCTTTGTTTTGCCCTTTGTATTATTATTACTATTAATATTGACATTATATAGTCAGTATATTAAATTTATATATAGATATATACGACTAAAAAACCTAATCTATCATGGGGACTATATTAATAGCCGGGGAAAGTTATAATTTCTTATCCTTGGGCATGGAGCTGCGATAGTGTGAAATACTACATAAGACACTATATCATGGTAGTAGAGTGCTAGGTATATAGAGCCAACAACTGTCTCACTAAAGCTCGTGTGAAACACTACATAAG
>CABFWB010003447.1:21026-71987 GCA_902151455.1 Timema bartmani | reverse complement strand
TGGATGGACACTTTGTAAGAGGAAGGGGGGAAAAAAAAAGTTTAATTGGGTGTAGGTTGAAGCGGGGGGGATTAAAAAAAAAAAAAAAAAAAAAGCGTTACTCTGTTTAATAATGAAACCTAATAACCAGTCTACAACCGGTCACAGCCTCTTGTCGGACTCGTAAATGTAGTATAATCTATCACATAATAGAACTGTCGAAATATATATTTTAGGAGAACATGAAAATCATACATCTATTGGTTTTATGTAGTTGTTTAGTCTTTTATTCAGCCAATCAGAAACGGATATAGGCCTATTACTGTATTCAACCAAATACATTAGTTATTTGGTCAAGGATGTAAAATTTCGTGAAAATATACATTAAAAAGCAGATATTGTATTTTAAATTCTTTACTTAGTATAATAATTTAAAAACTTTTCATGTATTAATTTGATTCTATTCAACCCATGTTTGTAAACTTTAAAATTAATTTGATTACAAAGTCATATTGATCGATTTAACATCTACAGACATTTTAATGTATATAGTATTTGTTTAATTAGAAAACAAACATAGCACATCTTGAAAGTGAGCTTTACAAAGGCGTGACCGAAAAGCAATTGGTTGTAGAATTGGCATAACTGAAAGAACCAACATTTGATTATCCAAGGAGAGTATACTCATCATTCTTTGAATGTATATCGAACATCTTGCCCCTAATCAGGTGTTTTCAATGATAACATATAAGTCTGAGCCACTGTGGAGATACGATTGACCATAAATCATTTTTAAAACTATATCTATAACAAAATACTCACCCATACCAACTTCCTTTCCTTACTTATGCTGGGACCATGATCAACTTAGCTTTAACTTAACGTAACGTTCACTTAAGGTTCACTTAACTTAAGAAAACAGATGTGTGATCACGATTCACGTAACTTAACATAACAACTCAAGCCAGATATCTGCATTCTAGAGTAGTATGTATTTTGATCTGTGATTTGTAATATTTGTAAAGTGATGATCTGTGAATGTTTACTGTTTTTTATCGATATAATAAATATTTATCATCAAATTATTTGATAAATTTAGTCTTCCTATTTTGGTTTAATTGTTTGGTTTCAATGCCCGATCACTAGAACTGAAGCTAAAGAGTAGACTTTGGTCATAAAACCAACAAATGAATTACGAAATAGCATTGTAGACCTCACTCGCATAGTGATTGGCTGGCTAGATCACGTGATGCCCTTCATGTAACGTTCACTTAACGTGAAATACCTCCCAGGAGATCTATTAAGTAAAGTGAACTGAAAGTGAACGTTAAGTTACTGCATTGTGATCGCTTCCATTTAAGAACACGAGGAAAACATTAACGTTAAGTTACGTTAAGTTAACCCTAAGTGAACGTTAAGTTGATCGTAATTCCATCATCACGGACTCTAGTGGTAATAATAGGAAGGGGTGAGTGGGTAAGTTTTCGGGGATTTTGGGGACAATACGAAATCCCTTTTGACAGGTTTTACCCCATTTTTAATCCAAAATGAAGCACACATATTTATTAAAAGTTTTTGGTTAGGTACCTTCATTCTTTTCACGTAAAGAAGTTATCGCTGACTTTTTTCTGATTATAAAACTATATTGAAGAAAGTTTCAAGAGTTGTCTTTTCTAAGTAGCGATTTTGAACCGTTTTTAGCTGATGGACCACTGAAAAAAAGGAGCTAAAAATGACCAGGCACACTATCAGGCATTTTAGGGAGAAATTTTTTCTTAAAAATAGATTATTAAGATTGTGCTTATAAATTCAATAACCAACTTTCTAATCATTGCATTGATTTTTAAAAATTTGTTGACTTTAGATTTAAAAAGATTTATTTTTACATATAATTTTTTTCTTTCCCTCTCTTCTTTTCAAAATTCCCCTAAAATGCCTCAGCACACCTAGTGAGCACTTCACGCCACACCAGTTGTAAAACTATTATCTATACTCTAGAAGAGTTTTAAACTCAATACCATTCAAAAGTAAAATTCTAAATATTTGTTACATAGATGTTTTTATCCACTCACCATCAAGTTTCTGCAGAGATATTGTAGGGGTATAAACGCATCTTTCCAAGACGATGAGTGAAGACCTGATCGGAATTGATTGATGTATATACACGCGGTCAATTCTGTGTAGAGTCATCTCTTGTAACTCCTGAATCTGCGGTAAGGAATAAAACAAAATATTAAAGTTAGTGTAAGGTGGGTGACCTGGTGGTCTAGGGGTAAGGTGTTAGACTTCTTGTGACGGGGTTCAATCCTCGGTCCCGTCACAAATCTATCTGTTTACCAAACCCTTCCTTCACCTCTGACAAGACTTGTAATAATCACCACTTGTGAATGTGTGAAATGCCAGGCCTCCATCATGGTTCGGATCCCACGATAAAATGTAGGTCCTCCATTTCATCTCACAATCACCTTACCTTTACCCTTAGCCCTAAACCACCAGGTTACGAGCTACTTTTGGTAGATATAAATCCTCACAATTATACAATTTTAGTCCAATCAGTTCTATTATTTCCCATTTTCTGTGAATTACTACCCATCCGAGTAATCCGCATATCTACTTTAAGGGATTATTGACAAATAAGTAGGAGTTAAAAAAGATGTTCACTTATTCGAGTCAATAAAGATGCTGGAAACATTTTAGGAGGAAAATAATGGTCGGGATTAAATCCTTAATCAACATGTAAATGTGAATACCATATTAAATGGGAGTGGAGCCGTTGTCCACGTACGTGCTTATAGGACACGAGCTAGTTACGAAGGGGCCCTACAGAAACCAGTTTTAGAAAATATTGTTTCTTTAAAGTAGACCACATTTATATATTATAATAAAAAAGGAACGACCGCTTTAGAGTGGCTTGTAATTTATATCAGTACATTTTAGTCCACATCACTATTAAATATACAGTAAAGAAATTTGTGTCTTCAATGTATATTTGAAATTGAACTGTATCTAAAACGCCAATATTTAATAATAATAGTGTATTTATTATTATATACTAAGAAAATATATTATTAAAAATTACACCTGGACAAAATAATCCATCCCAGGAACACTAATTTGGATTGCCAATTTTCTACAACTGATCAAATCTGTCAAGATCCCCAATAAACTCATATCAAGACAAGTCTTAAACTAATTTGACACTTGAAAATCTGTGATTGTTTTTTAAAATAAATTAACGATTAGAAAAAAAAAATTGGAAAAGAGCTAGGAACTGGTTAGGTGCTATATTTGGAGCAAACATTTTTATGGAATTTAGACAGGGTTCCTGAAGAAAAAGTAGATAAAATGTTTGGAATTATTTGAGATGAGGTGATGAAAGAAATGAGAGAGGTTTACTTAGACATATCGGTTTAGGGATGAAAAAAGTCTGACAACTTAGCTAAGTCGGTAGCGTGTCTGTCTACTGATCTCTGGTTCCCGGGTTTGATTCCCGCATGGGCTAACAATTTTTTATTGGTGAAACGTGGGTTTACCCCTTTACGGTAATGAATTAACAGCCGGGTACTAGATTTACAGCCGGGTACTAGATTTTGTGATTGTTCTAAACTTAGTTTAGTGGTAATGTGCTGATTTAATCATTTGGTTTGGAAAGAGCACTTTAATACCTCCAATAGATTTATTTTTAATATTGAAAGAGTTAAGAGGTAATTAAAAGAGTACCAATATGCAGTTGAATCAACGAATAAATGTCAAGTGGATGGATCACATTATGAAAAGAAAGGGCTTATTGAGGGATATCAAATAAGGCAAAATATGAAGAGAAGATCTGGAAGACCACGAATAAAACTACATATATATATATATACTACTACAACATATATAAATATACAATTGTAGTAGTAGTAGTATATAGAATTCACAATGAATTGAATAACACCATTACCTAGTTGAATTCTGAAATTAATACAATACAAATATACAAACTCTGGAATTATATATATATGTAGTAGTATATTTGTTTGTATATACAAATATATAAAATTCCAGAGTTTATATATATGTAGAAGTAGTATATATGTATTTATATATAAATATATAAAATTCCAGAGCTTGTATGTACGTATTGTATTAATTTCAGAATTCAACTAGGTAATATTTTTATTCTATTCATTGTAAATTCTAAAAACAGAAAGCTCTTAATGCTAGAAGCGGCCAAACTCGACTCGATGATGCAAAATCTGATTTCCACCCTTCGATATAACGATACAAAGGTATTAATATTGTACACCTGTCCACTTCCGGTTCAAACACGTCTATGAACTAAAAAAAAAGTTACAGTTGACAATCAACGTCACAACTTTGGTCCGTGTGCCCATCAGGTTGGAAAATACAGGATGCCCATACATTAATCACCTAGTTCTAAAACTTAACAATAATAAATATAAAGCTTATTATTATATTAAAGTGAAAATTTTAATGAAAATCATTATTATTGGCGTTTTGAGGCACATTGAATTAAAAAGGTCATTTGTGCCTTTTTTTCAAATAAATACATAGTAAAATACCTGTAAGGCAAAATATTAATAAAACCCAGATTGTATCAGAAGGTGTATAAACTACATTGAATATAAAATACAAATATATAAACATGAACTAGGTATATTAAAAACAAATATCAATATGAATCCATAACTAAGGGACGGTCTTATGACTCCTGGATAAATATTGATATCTGGTTGATAAGTTAAAAGTGCGTCTTTTGACCGTCATACAGCTTTTGTCTGCCAGATAAAATGTATTTATCTTTCACAATTTTTATTGGGAGGTTTATTTACCTGATAATTTTTATATTAGAGTTGAAATTGGCGTTGCCATAGTGACGAGTTGTTTCTCAGTCTTTCATGAGGCGTCGCCTACAAGAGAATGTTTTTAGGTTAAAATCGTGGTCCACGTGTTTAGTAGGCACTTGCTCATGCTCTAACTTTATATAAAGTAAGAACATTTGGTTCACACTTCTTTATAAATTATCAAGCTATTTGTAGAGCAATACTTATATAAGAACAAATTATTTAAATGTGAGTAAAATAAACGAAATTTTGTAAACGTTTTACCAAACTATTGATATCATTTTGGCAAACACCGAAATTAGAACTTGCAAGACAACCTATCTTCTGCTTCAACGTGATGCTCTCTGTTTCCTCGCACTCACTAAGCCACCATTATTTGACTAATGTTGAACGTTGAAGCCGCTGGATAGGTTGTAGCGGTAGCAGCATGGTTTATATGCATGCGCACCACAGTAAAAACAGTATCAACTTTGCGTTTTCTGCATAAAAATATATTTAAAATACAGAAAGCTATCTGGCAGATGAATTCAGTTCATAATACGCGTAAAATATTAAAGTGGTTTTATTACCTTTATTTGGTCGCTAATTTTAACCTCCCGATAGCAATATTCATCCGATAGTCATAAGACCGGCCCTAAGTGAATTACCTGTACTCTATTAGTGAAACTCAAATGTAATCTAAAAGATTCACCTGGTTATAAAACTGAGTAAATAAATATCTTCCTTGCGTCTAACCTGAACAGGTTGTAATGAACGATGATAAAGAAATAATAATGAGTCAATCCGTACTGTTGATTAATAAAAATTGAAAGTCACCATTAAAATCAAATCAGGAGAATAGGGGTGTACCTGTCAAACTCCACCAATATGTGATACACACTAGGAGGTGCGTCACAAAGCGTTGGGATAGTACCTCTCTGATTAAAAATCCAAGTGTTAACAAGTATGAATGACCAGGACTTCTATCTGTATAAAAACTGTTTACGGTATAATACCTATAGGGGCCATCTCAGTAGGCCTAAGCGAAAAATTGCCACACGGACATTCAGCTCAAAATCAATATTTATAATTCTACAATGTGTTATTTTTAAATATGGTTGATGCATGAATCATGTGAAAAGATTCTAACAGGGCTGATTTTCTCTTATCAGCCATATTATTTTAACTGTGGTAATATAAATAAAATCTGTAAAAATGGGACAAAGCTCTCAATTTTAATATTTTTTTAGCTTTTAAACATATTTGTGGAGCTATGAGATTAGGCTTGATGAAAAGTGTATCTATATCTAACCTTCCTCTAACAAGTATAGTAATGTTTTGATAGAATCACAAAAGAACATTTTAAGATGTTTGGGAACTAGCATAGAGCTTTCTTCTTTAGTCTTAGATAAGAAGTTTCGTGTTTTTATTTTCCTCTTTCTTATTGAATTTATAAAGGGTGGATTTTGGTAAAGGGCGAAATGGATTATAAGTTTAGACAGAAACGACACAGGCCATTGAATTTTAAGCCATGTGGCCTGTCAGCAATTGATACCTTCTCGCTGAGCAAGGATGGCACCTTTTTTAGGCAAAAATATCTTGAATATTATGTTTATAATAATCGATAAATATTTAAAAAATGTCCCTTAAATAACTTTATATTTAAATACTGATACTTATAATGGGCTTAGTAAATTATGGACCTACTATTTTACTGGATGCATAATATAAAGTTTGTCAGGATATATCTTTATGAACTCGACCATATATTGGGTTCCACGCACGTATAGATTGCTGCTATGTTGACGGAAGAGAAAAAGGAGATATAACTCACTCACTCACTCACTAGAGGGATCTACCTCTTTCTCTCTTCAGATTAGCTGTTGAGAGATTCATCTGGGTCGCGCCTTCAAAGTCCTGAAACGGGAAACCACCAGACATGCCTCCAGAATACGAATTTACTACCAGATTTCTGAGGAAAAAAACCGGTAAAAACAATATTTATCTCACTCTCGTCAATTCGGTATATAAGTAGATCACATAAAATAAAACGTTATAGAAAATAGAAGTGCAACAATTTCTTCAAATATTTAAAAATTAATTATTTACAAACCGCCCTTAAATTATTTGTATTTTGTAAAAAAAATAGTAACGTATTCATAAATATTATAAAGAAATGTTCCCAGATACCCATTTTCAACTGCATCTTTAGGGCCAATTTCCAAAAATTTGGTCCTCATGCATTATTTTTCCAACTGAAGCAGTGCCCGCACTCAACTAACTAGCTAGTTAAATGTCTTCCGCCCACACTATCTGGGAGTCCTGAAAGTGTAGTAGCTTTCAGCTCTGAATTTATACTAGCAAGTGAGAAAGCGTATACATGTTTGGCCACAAAAGTATCTCACACACCTTCAAAAGTCACAATTGACAGGAACTGATTTTAGACCATAGCATTTGTAGCAGAGCCATTAGCAATTTTAAAACATATAACTTATATTTAATATCTATATAAGTAGATATATGGTATAGAAATAAATATTATATATGATTATACATAAATAATATATAAATAATATACATAGTATATATTAGTGTATTTTTTATTATTATGTATTATAATACTCGATAACAATAGGTTAAAACAAGGTGACAAATTTACTTGTGTGTAATTTTACAATATTAGTACGTCTACATAATTATTTAATGTATTTATTAGCATCGCATCTTACTACCCGTACATGTTATACGATAAATTAGGGTCTACTAATTATGCTAATCAGCTAGAAATTGTGAAGGTTAAATATAGAGGAAGTGAGCCCGCATTTGGTTATAGGGAGCGTGGGAAACCTTGTAGGAAAAACCCCTCGCAGTTCACCCGAGCGAGATTCGAACCTCGATCTCCCCGTCCTCGGAAGTCTAGCTCAACACGAAGCTAACACGTTAGCTAACTAAGCCAGCAAGGTGGGTATTAACTAAGAGAATAGAAAAACTTTCTAGCTATGGCAGACCCTTAAGGAAAAATTAGATGTATACGATAATATGGGTAGCCATTTATTGCCTTAAATATTATTTAGATCCTCTATAAATATATTAGCTTTAAGGTTTTGTATTATTAAGTTTGTAAGTAGAGTGCTGATATAATTTACATAATTTTAATATGCCCGTTAAATAATAAATACATATTTAATACTAATAAGGAAATACTGAAAGAATATAGAGAAATTAATCTACAATTTATCCTATGTACAACCAGTCAGAATCAAACTACAATCTTCCATTTCCGAAAAACATGACAAAATAAAGTTGATTCCTTAATCCACGTGACTATTGTTGCGATTTGAGCTTTAAAGTTACTTTACCCAAATTGGTTGGCACGCATATCAGCTGCCTAGTCTGGTTTGCCAATGAAGTGTAGATTATGGTTAGAATACCATACGAATATACTGAATGTAATTTTTCCTAAATGGTTACTCACCCAACCTCCAAGAAAATGTGGGTGATTATCCTCTAAATTTATGCTACCCTATAACATAATAATATAACATATAGTCCGGATGGGTCAAACACAGTAGCGTACCCACGGGGGGTTTTGAGGGGGGTAGAGCCCCCTGCCCTAGTTTGGGGATGTCCCAAGATCTATGCAGATCTGAAGAGAAAATAAAATGCAGGAAAAGGGAAGATATGACTAGTTAATATCGTGAGCAAGAAAAATATCAATTGAGACAGATCCTTGTGCTAATCCTCCCTAGTGGTCCTAATTGATGTTCCTGCAGTATAGCTTCCTGAAGAATGCAGCATGTTCCATATCTCCCATTTACACACCACGTGGTTCCATCGAGGAGTTGCACAGTGGCTAGACATTTACCTATCATAAATAATCGGTGATTTTTGTGACAGTAGGCCTATGTGAAAGTTAATCTAACTTTAATTTAAGCCTATTTGTTTATTATTTTGTAAGATTATCACGTTAAATAATAGTAAATATAAATGGTCAAATTAACAAATGCCAATTAAAAACCTCCAAAAAAAGCTTGAAGGTGTATGTAATTGTAAAAAAATTGTCTCTGGTGGTTGGGGGAGCCTCCCACCCTCCTACTTCACAATACAGCGTATGCTACTGGTCATAAAACTTGATAAGAAATATCAATGTGTTTCAATAAATAAGGTAACAAGACAAAAGATTACATATGAGAGGTATTGATACTGTACTTAATTAAATCCTCAAGTGTACACATACATTTATATTGAGAGCTTTGATTTGTGGTGCTGAAAATGATTTGAGAAGATCTAGTAGGCGGACGGGATGACAAATGAAGAAGTCCTAAGAAGATTGGGAAAGAAGAGAACCATTTTGGATATAATACTTTGGTGCAAAGCAAACTGGATCGTAAGAAATCCTTAGGGTGACCTGTCTTCTGCATGACGTCATTGAAGGAAAGGTTGAAGGAGGAAGGAAGTTAGGAAGTGGGAGGATTCAAATATTAGATGATTGGAGAAAATAATAAAATTCTGGGAGCTGAAAGAGGCAGAGGACAGGGTGCATTGGTGGTCGAGGTTCACTGACGAAAGGAATGAACCTGTCGTAAAACAGAAACATAGTAATACATATATATTTATATATATATATATCTGTATATATAAATATAGACTATATTATTTTCTTAACATAAGGGTTTTATTAAAATATAAATTTATAAAAAATTGTCTCACCCAGTCGAGATTTTAATGCCTAGCTTCCAGCAAACAAGGACTTTGCAAGACTTAAGTCTAGAACTTTAAACCAAGTGGTCAGAAGTACAGAGTATTTTTTAGGTTGAGAAAAATTAATCCACGATCGCCCCCAATGATCTAAGAGTATTTTGCATGAATTTCATCTTACTTCATTCCTTTATATTTGTCTGTCAGGAGAAATGGAAGTTCTTACTATTCAAATCACAGAAGGGTTGAAAGAGATTAGAGGAATATGGGAGTATAACTCTCAAAAGGGTAGAAAATTACATTACCTAGAGATTCTGCTAAGAAAGTTTACATGATATTTCTTATGCTTTTAAGCTTATTTTCCTATAAAATACTAAAATTATGTTTTGTGCAGTTTCAGCAAAACTCTAATATTATATAGAAATGTATGGAATAAGATGATTTGCAAGATTACTTCGAAAGATATCGTTTGAATCGTTTGAATAGGAAACCAGTATTTAGTTCACTCCCTGAAGTGAGGAAGAATTAATGAAAATAAAAAAATATTTATCATAGAAATGTTTGAGATATTCAAAATTTTAAGTATTATTTTCAATCTGATAGTCTCAAAAGTCTTGCTTTTTTACATAAGCTATGACACTAGGAAATCGATAAATCATTGCTACACATACTAAAGTACTACACCTATCCTCATATTGACCAAATTCTATTCAGTATATCTCATTACACCTTAAACTATTTCTACTTAGTCCACCTCATTAAACCCTATACCTATCTTGAACTAGTTCTATTTAGTCCCCTTCATTACACCATATCCCTATATTGAGCTCATTCTATCCAGTCTAACTAATTACATCCTATCCCTGTCTTGAGCTAGTTATAGCCAGTACATCTCATTACACCCTATCCATATATTGAGATATTTCTATCCAGTCCATCTCATTGCATCCTATCCCTGTCTTGAGCTAGTTCTATTTAATCCACCTCATTAAACCATATCCCTATATTGAGCCAGTTATAGCCAGTCTACCTCATTACACCCTATCCCTATCTTGAACTAGTTCTATTTAGTCCACCTCATTACACCCTATCCCTATTTTGAGCTCATTATATCCAATCTACCTAATTACATCCAATCCTTGTCTTTAGCTATTTATATCCAATATATCTCATTACATCCTATCCCTATCTTGAACTAGTTTTACTTAGTCCACCTGATTACACCCTATCCCTTTCAGATCCATTCTAGTATTATCTATCTTACTCTAGGTATTCCCATGGTTCTCGTCCCTTTATATTTACTTGAAACGCTAGGAAAAATAAATATAGCGTAGTATGGAAACAAAATATAGGAAAGTATAATAAATATTATATGGTCTAGTAAAGTTTTTTTATGAACCAATTTGTTGTCATTGTGTGAGCAGAAGAGGAAAAGTTGTAAATTTCATGTACATTATTTGACAGGTCTCTAAAAGTTGCTGTAAAAAAACTATGACCTACAGTTAAGTTTCCCAATATTTTTTTAACAAGTTTAGAATTTTTCACAGCAAAAAGTAACAAAGTATTTTAGTTTAGAAACAAGTATTACCCGTAGTGAACGCATCAAACAACACGAATAGAATATGGATAAGAAAGGTATATTTAGAAGTAGTTGTATTATCATTTGCATCAGGAAAGAGTGAAATTATTTAGACAAAAACCTTATCTGTACTACCTGTAAGCAATTGAACACAAACCATCTCATCAATATCAAACCAAACTTGATGTGGCTGGCGCCTCTGCAAGCGTGTCCACTAAGTGAGGCTAGTTTGATAATGAGTCATAATATAATCTAATACGGTGGACATATGGAAATTTAAATTCATATTTTTGCATATGGGCAATACATATAGTTATATTAACGACGTCGTTCGGATGGAGAATAAAGAAGGTAGTATTTAGAATGAAACGAATCACATTTGTGAGGTAAGATAGTGAGATTTTATTTCTAGCGTGGACCTTATGAACCGACTGTCTATATCAGCACATGACTTATAAACTAACATAAATATAGTACTAACACGACATCCAGCCTCCAGTTGTTAATTTATCACTGTGAAATGGGAAAACCCACATTTAACCAATACTAAATTTTTTGGGCATGCCAGGAATTGAATCAGTGACCCTTAAATCAGCAGATTGATACGCGACTGACTGAACTAATGTGTAAGAACTATCGAGATATCATTTAGGAAAGACCAACTTGATTACAGCCGACCGGGATTCAAACTAATAATCTTCTTTAATCCAGCCATTTGCCATTGACACCTTATAATATTTTATGCTATCGTACCCCTAAATATATCTTATTTTTAACCTCGTACCACCAAAATTATTGGTGGGAAATTAAATCATACATTTCTATAATCTACATCTAAAATAGATGACATCCAAAATGATATATTAAATAATAAGTTTTAAATGAGATAAATATATATATTATATTTCTTTTTGAATTCACGTTCAACTAAGGTCTCTTGGTGTACCCCAGTTTGAATACCTTTGGCTTAATCTTTAAAAGTATTTGAACCATTTTTTTTTCTTAAAAAAACTTCAAATAACTTATACGGTTTTTCATCTGAAATCCTCGCTATTCTTTCCTATTTACGATACACTTTACTCGTTTCCATATTTGCTGATGAGTATGTTTTAGAACGTTTCGAAGAATAAAGTCCCTCCTCTGCACCCCATATATTTATGGTTACAACTTATTTATTTCCCCGTCACTTATAATTTTATCTATATCTGAAACTCTTTATTTGACGATGCCTTACAATTTATGTGCACTCTACAGTAAGTCTATTTTTAGTAGCCATTTTGTTGCCTTTCTGTAAGACAATTTAGCTCTTTCAGATACCAGTAAAAATCTGCAACATAAAACATTCAATATCGATGAAGTTTTGGTAAATTATTTCACTTATTTTTAGTAACGACTTCTTTGCCAGTCTATATTTTACTGTTCATAGCACTTAACTGGTATTGATTTAACATAGGCTGGGATTCTCATAAAAGAGAATACTAAAAATTCAATGCGATTTTTCTTTATTTTTCCAGGGGGTGTTTCCGGGTCTACAATAAGAGTCATTCGGCGATAATAATTTTATTTAAGTGAATTTTGAATATACTATCGCCTAAAAAAATAAGTTTGACCTTCCAACGTTTGGCACAAGGATTCATCATAATACTGTTTGCTGGTGACGAAAGGTGAGGGTTTTAATCACACCTGGGTTTATTTTAAGGGGTTTCCAAAATGATTTTTCACTCACTCTCCACGTAGATTCATGTATATTTCATCTTAAACTATATATTTCTGATCCTAAGCCCATTAGTGTAATTAAGTGCAGTTATAAAAGAAGTAGTGCAAAATATATTTTATATATTTATTTAGTTGTTCAATAATTTTTCAATTTTTTACTAATACACTTAACACTTAGGTAAATTTTTATTGCACCTCACTTCACGACCCAACTATGTATATTATATATAGCTATATATATATATATATATATAGCTATAATAAGATGGTAGGTGTGAAGTGATTGGTGTTTTAGAATAAATTTACTAACATTTTCGTAGAGAGAGAGAGACAGAGTGGAAAACAACCTGCTAGTGATCAGCAATCCAGTCTATAGCCGGAATGTTTTCCTGTAGGGATTCATAAGAGGGTAAATACGACCCAAAAGGGTGCCATCAAATTATGGGAAAAGCCGTTTTCCTAATAATATTTCCTTTAAAAATGAATGTCTGATTTCGATTTCCTAGATTTCAATGCGCCATCTCATTAGTTAATGCGACACTAAAAAATCACATACAATTCTATATCACAATCTAGTATTTTATTATATCTACGTATTCAAATACTAGCAATCCCATCCGGCGTTGCCCGTGACCCACTGTGGTATAAGAATTATATAATCCCCCATTCCCCCATGGTGTCCAATTTCAAATGGAAACGTTATCTCTGAAACGTAATTCTAAACCAGACCAAAATTATGTTATTCAAAAATTTGTTTAAAATAGCCTAGTTAAAAATCTAGTTAAAAATTTAAGAATCTGGCTTAAAGGTGCACTCCTCCTCCTTTCCATCCACCTATGTAAAAAATTACAGATCTCTGCGTTCCGTAAATTTGGCTGGACATCGCACATAAACATACACACAGACAATCACTTCCTTTTATTATTATAGATAATTGGTTTCCTTCGTAATCCTGTGTATTCCATTTTATGCATCTAATAACATTATTAAGAGAAGGTGTCCATAGGCTACATCAAATTGATAAATGAGTCCAATGACAAAAGGGTCAATAGACCTCACCAGACTGGCAAAGAGGTCCGTATGTTTCATCAAACTGCCAAAGGGGTCCATATACTTCACTATTCTGACAAAGGGCTCCATAGACTTCACTATACTGTCAAAAGGGTCCATAGATTTCACCAGACTGACAAAGGGGTCCATAGACTTCACCAGACCGTCAAAGGGGTACATAGATCTCACCAGACTGACAAAGGGGTCCACAGACCTCACCAGACTGATAAAGGGTTGCACAGACTGATAAAGGGGTCAACAGACTTCATCAGACTGATAAAGGGGTGCACAGACTGATAAAGGGGTCAACAGACTTCATCAGACTGACAAAGGGGTCCATAGACCTAACCAGACTGGCAAATAGGTCCATATACTTCACCATACTAACAAAGAGGTCCATGGACCTAACCAGACTGACAAAGGGGTCCATGGACCAAACCAGACTGACAAAGGGGTTCATATACTTCCTCAGACTGACAAAGGGGTCCATAGACCTCACCAGACTGACAAAGGGGTCCACAGACTTCACCAGACTGACAAAGGGGTCCATATACTTCCTCAGACTACCAAAGGGTCCATAGACTTTACCATATTGACAAAGGGGTCCATAGACTTCCTCAGACTACAAAAGGGGTCCATAGACTTCACCAGACTGACAAAGGGATCGATGATACAAAAAATAAGGTAGGGACCTTAAATCACGTAAACATCGATTCGTACATAATCTATATTTAAGTTATTTTATAATAAATTCCAATTTAATATGGTAGATCGTAAAGTTATAGTAATAATAATAATAATAATAATGTTAATTAAAATCTCAAGTTAAAAAAATTCTTACCTGCTTTATTCTAATAGTTCTTAAAGTGTACACACACTTTTTTTATGAGCACAACGCACATTACAATTTTCCCTTGCCTTTTTCTTCCACTCAAACTAAATAAAATACCAGTTTTATTCTTTATTAGTCTGATGTAAGGTCGAGAGTCAACAATCGATTCTTGAGAAAGACTGAAACGAACTTTGCATGCGAGCTTGTAATGCATACAAACGGATTGAGCTGGTTTCCTTTGAATGGGGCAGTGAAGTTTCTGAACAAATAACACGAGAGAGAGAAAGATAGAGAGACTACTCACTGTCATACTTTCTTATTCTGTGTATCAAGTTGTTATCCAGTACAGTCTCGGTAAAGAAAAATATGTAGTTTACTCGTCTGAATTTATTTTTAGTAAAAAATTACCAACGAACCTATTTAGGTAAAAATAAAAAAAAATCTACAATAAAGACATTGTATCAACTAAGGACGACAAATACTTTTAAATAAAACTATAAAACACAAAGAGACGTAGGTGTAATAATTTTCAGTAAACTTCAAGTTTACCTCAGTGGTCTAGGAGTAAAGTGCTCGCCACAGGACATGATGATCGAAATTTCGTACCCAGCCAGGGTTGACGGATCTTTCTTGAGAGATACAAATCTGTAGCACAATTTCCTTCGGAGAGGAAGTTCCGTGTCAATTGTGGCTTGTAAAAGAACCCTGGAAGATATGTACAAATATATTTTCCAGCAATATTGATATATATTTTCACTCTTCTGCATGGAAATTTTCATGTGCTGATATAATCAATCGATTCAAAAGTGCACGTTAAATACCTCAAATAAATAGATAATAATAAATAGTAATCTTCAAACACAGAAAGCACCACATAAATACTAGAACAATAAAATAAACCGAACTTTCCATACAGATTCCAAGGCCACCCTTATTTTTTGTTAAGACTCCCCAAATACGACACACAATCCATGAATGAGGTAAATAATATTGCGTAACACATAGACATTCTCTCGCTTTTACCTTAGAATAGACATTTACCAAAAATTCCTAAAATTTGTGACAGTAAATAATAGGTAAATACATTTTTATTGAAACACTACACCAAATATCTTAGTTGGAACAGTATACAATGTAACTTTCTCTATGGTACTAGGAACTTGGAGCACTGTTAAGGTAAAATTGAGAAAATATAAAGTAAAATTGAGAAAAGATCAACATCATTGTTCACCAACGAGCATAAAAATCGATTTCATTTTCAAACACCTAAATTAAAAATAATATAATTTTGCTGATATCTAAGAAATTATTGGTTTTATAAAAATATTTATTTCAAATAAATGGTTTTTTTCTTTAATAATACTACAACTTTACATCAATATGTTATTTCGTATATCAAATAGTTGCAGAGAAATGATGAAATTTTTTTTTTAATTCCTTATGTAGAGTAGCCTCAAAGTCATTTTCATAAGGAAATGAGAGTTTAAATCTTATTATAATAATGATAAAGAGTGTTTGAATATAAAATTTAATTAAAATCGTCATAGAGAAATTTGAGAAAATTATTTTTTTATCTTTTTTCCCTTTAGTAAACTAAACTTAATCTCAGGGTTAGGACACGCCTCGGTTGCGTAATTAGCTAACGCGCTAGATTCTTGTGGAGCTAGACTGCCAAGGACGGTGAGATTGAGGTTCGAATCTTGCTCGGATGAACTGAAGGTGGTTTTTCCTAAGTGGTTTTCCACTCTCTCTGCGCAAATTCAGGTTCAATTCCTCTATACTCAAACTTCCCAATTTCTAACTCATTAAATTAATTAGAATGTAGGCGTGTACTTCAAACTCTTAGTAAGACTAGGTGCAAAGTATTATATTAATATTCAGGGTTGGATGTCTAATTCCAAAAATCCCTCGGGGGGGACCTTATGAAAACCCTATATACTAAGTTATAGCCCAATCGGTAAAATAGGCCGAGGTACTCACAGATGGACAGAGACAGACAGACGGAAATGCGAAAACCATATTTTTTGTTTCATGGGGATATGAAACGTCAACATTTATGAAAATCTCGGATTTGATTTATTTGACGATCACAATACTTTCTTTCCAATGTGTCAAGAGAAAGTAAAATCATTCCAAAAGATTTCCAATGCCATCTACATTCTCGTTACACTCCATATATTAATCAAGAAGACAAATAAATGAAAGGGACGTCATTGGCCTTGTTAATGATTATTAAGTCGCGATGATAAATATTTTATTTTGAATTCTTACAGCAAATTCATATTTTTTTTCCGTAAGATATTTATGAGATAAACGTAAACTTCTTTAATTTAATGACAGGTGACCCCCAACCGAAGATAAATTCCCAAGCCCGAGCCATTCTGGAGATGCGTATGGGGAGTTGGGTGGGTGGAGTGGGTGAGAGGGGAAATTGTTTGGGGTAAGGTCTCAAGGGGTACTTCCTATCCGAAGATGGGCCCCATAGCCCACCGGTTCCAGGGATGTGTCTGGGGGTTTTGGGAGGGTGAATGATCTGGCCTTTACTACTACTGGTTAAAATTGCTGTAAATTTAATAGGCGTGAGGTGCTCTTACAGAATCAACTCAGGGGAGGTTCCTTTCATGAAATTTTGACATAAAAATACTTCAAAATTCTTGATAATAATCCTTAAAAGAAGGTTATGGTTCGAAATTTGAAATAAGTATTGAAATTTATTAAAAACAAAAAAATAAGAACATCAACAAATAGTGATTATTAAGAGGTAAATAAAAGTAAATAGAAATATCTTTGTGTCAAATAAAATGTTTATGGGTGTAGTTTTAGTTAAATATAGCCCATTTCAGTGGCCACATGGTCTAAGATATCACTCTTGTGATATAATGGACTGATAATAAAAAGTAAAATCGTAGTTAAAACTACGGTTGGCTGTATTAAAGATTTTACCCCTTTCATTTATTTTGTTTGGCACCGCCTATTACTACCATTTTGTGCTACACTAGTATGTACTAATTATTCGAATATATTTGTATTGAGTAAAGTTTAATTTATATAAAGTGTACCCACATATTTGTTTAAGGAGTGTGGAAAACCATTTAGTAAAAACTAACTTGATTCCACCCGACCAGGACTCGAGCTTCAACCTCCCTGTAATCTGAATTACAATGTATTACTAAAGTGACGATTTTAAATATGAGATATCTCTTTAAATAAAACTCTTTCCAAATGTACTATTCAACGGTTTCATTTAATTTTTTTTTTAAATATGAATACGAAAATAATTTCTTCCTAAATATAAATAGTATCAATTCCATTAAATAAACAAAAACGGTGACTTTTTTTTTTCTCACGAAAGTAATAAAGAAATGATAATGTATTTTTTATATCACTATTTCTTCGTTTTAATGTTTAATTTGTTCGGTTCTGACACTGTTATTTTATCGTAGATGGTCACTGGGTGTCCAATATAAACACCTATTTTATACTTTTTAGTAGGCCATTTGTATCCACCCAACTCAAAGTTTCATTCAAAGTCGTAAAACCCGTGTACGGAAAGTATCTTCTTCAGTTCTTGAAACATCAAATGTTTTATCGTTATTGGTTTTTTTTTCAAACTTAGACCTACTTATTTAAAAAAGCAATTTGGTATTTCAATTGGTACATTTTTTAGATATGATCATAAAGTTTCTTTTAGTTGTTCCATATTCAGAATAATATTTTCTGTATTTATAACCAAAAGAAATGAGTCTTGTAAAAAGAAAAGTTGACACTTTTTAATAATTATTTTTTGCCAATTCCACATTGATGGGCACATCAGTTCTGATTCTCGATTGACGCGAGGTCAATGTTGGAATCCCAGCTGTAAACTAATTTTGTTTTTCCCCTTTAAGATTTCTATCCCTTCACGATAGTGTGACTTACATATCCTTAATAAATTGATTAAAAACAAGTGGCTATCCCGATAAAAGACTTGGCTAACTCTTCTTCCTTAGTTAATTTTTTAAATTTTATTATATTTTGTATTTACTAAACAAAAAAAAATAATTTGTGGACTTCAGTCTTAAATAATTGTAAAGGCTGTACACAATTAAATACACTACTTGAGTTATGATGGGGAAGTTAAATACAGAGGAAATGCACCAGTATTTGTGTGACGGCAGGGTGGAAAACTTATTAAGAAATAATTACTACGACAAATTCGTAACAATTTTCTCATTTCATTTAGTAAAGTTTGTAACCAGATTTTCATAAATTGATTTTCAGTAAATTACTCTTAAGTAATTTTTTCTCGTAGTAACAAACAAAACATATTATCAATCACAATAAACGTTATTCATTTATGAATGCTAAACACGTTTTTAAACCTTTCAAACAATAAAAATTAATTTTCTGTAGGCAATCAACACATTTTTATTTATAAAATTAATTAATGTATGTTTGCACTTTTATAAGAAAATATATTTATTTTTATATTATGAAAAACAATTTTCAAATAATTATTTTGAACTTGAACTTAATCTCAAAGGCCATTGTCGAAAAATGTCTATTTTTAAAATATTTCATTATTATGGTACCCTAAGATTAATTTATATCATTAAAATAAACTTAATACTATCCATATCTTCTACTAGCTATTAGCTATTATTTATCATTCAAAATAACCAGCCCTATGGTGTTGTGTTCAGGGCACATAGCTACGTAAGGGTCCCGGGGTCGATTCCCGGCCAGTACCGTGGTTAATTTTCCCAAAAGAGGAATGAGCCAAATGGTCACCAGGATTTTGTTAATTAGGATTGAATTAGGTTTAAATGTGTCCAATATTTCTACTCCCTTATACTCATATCTGCCATCACCTCATCTCATCGGAACATGGAAAAAGCCTCCACGGAAATGTATGATTAGTACATTCAGGCCTCCCCTGGGCTACGGTGCATTAGTACTGGCCAATAGTTCCACATATTGAGGCTTCGATTGAATTATTGTAATATCATGAGTGTTTTAGTTTTAAACATTTACACATGATTTGTATAAATTTACTTCTATGATCGCCTTGGGCAGAAGATATTTACTGTAATACAACAAACTAAAAAAAATATCACCACTAAATTTACAAAACTTCTTTATCATTATTTTTCCTAGCTCCAGACCTTACTAACCGTTTATGCTTATTACATATGCACATTATTTTTACGTGCTGAGGACGAGAAAGTTGAGATTTAGATTTAATGTATACACAGCCGCAGGAATGAACAAAGGTAAATATATTTAGCAAAAAACCACGCATAATTAATCAGACTGAGATTTAAGCCTCAATCTCCTCATTATCAATAGTCTGGTCTATTGCTTAGGAAAAGCCTTAAACCCGGAGGTGGGAAAGTTGGTTTCATACTGCCTTAAGTGGCAAATTGGTTATGGGTGATATAATTGTGGTAAATTTGAGTTTACTAGCTCGCATGGTAAAATAAACTTTATTCTGACGGCGTATGCTAGTTGCGACTTGATTTTTTGATGCAGTATTTGCCTACACGATATTATTAGAAAATCGAAAATTAATTATTACATTGACTATAGTACGCCACCTAATCCTATCTTAAACTAAGTCTCTCCAGTCCATCTCATTTTACCCTATCCCATCTTGAGCTAGGTCTCTCCAGTCCACCTCATTACACCCTATCCCATCTTGAGTTAGTTATATCCAGTCCACCTCATTACACCCTATCCCATCTTGAGTTAGTTATATCCAGTTCACCTCATTAAACCCTATCCCTATCTTGAGCTAGTTATATCCAATTCACCTCATTACACCCTATCCGTCTTGAGCTTGTTGTATCCGGTCCACCTCATTACAACCTATCCCTATCTTGAGCTAGTTATATCCAGTCCGCCTCACTACACCCTATCCCTATCTTGAGCTAGTTATATCCAGTCCGCCTCACTACACTATCTCTTTCAGGTCCATTCCCACGATATCCTCCCATCTGCGTGTGGGTCTTCCCAATGGTCTTTTGCCATTGGCTTTCCAGTCAATGCTCTGAATATGGTTCTAGACTATTCAATTCGCGCTGCATGGTATGACCAACCTTGATCTACGAGACTTGACTATTATATCAATATATTGTGATGACTACTTGGCATGTAGCTCATCATTATGGAAACTCCTAAACTACTTACTAGTGTCTTTCATTTTTGGTCTAAATATATTCCTAAGGATCTTGTTTACAAACATCCTTATTTTTTTTCGTTATGTAAGTTAAGAGAACAACCGGTTAAGATTTTGTTTTTGTATACTATGAGTTTTACATTCCTTGAAAGCAGGTGAGATGTTAACAACCTACTGATCAAGTAAATAGCATGCATTTTCTAACTATTATTTTCCTAATATCTAATCTAATATATTTATTGCTAGTTAAAATTGTTCCAAAATATTTAGATTCATTAACCGTGTATTATTATTATTATTATTATTATTATTATTATTATTATTATTATTATTATTAGCACCGCGTCTTACTACCCGTCCGGGTTATACGCACTTACGCTAATGTGCAATGGTAGGGTGATTGTGAGATGAAATGGAGGACCTACAGTTTAACGTGGGATCCGAACCACGGTGGAGGCCTGGCATTCCACACATTCACAAGTTGTGATTGATACACGTCTTGTCAGAGGTGAAGGAAGGATTTGGCAATCTGATAAACCTGTGCCGGGACCGAGGATTGAACCCCGGCTCTTCAGCGTAGAGGTCTGACAACTTACCCCTAGACCACCAGGTCACCGACATTAGCCGTGTAAAATGATATATTGCTCGAAGTAATCTCTAAATTATACTATCGTTCCTTATCTGTGTTCTATGTGTGATCATATATTTAGTCCTTTTCGCATTAACTTCTAAAGCCTATGTCCTTACTAGCCTCTAATAAAATGTCCCCATGTCCCGCAACAGTGTTATTACTATTTCCCAACAAAGTTTAGTCACCTTTGTATTCTACAGCTGCATTTTACCGTTTAATATAAACTCTTCCCTACTTTGCATTACCCTAATTGCATACTATGAAGCTGGATTAAAAAGTAATGGGGAAAGTGCATTTCCTTTTTTCAACACATTATGCACCTACAAAGAATCTGATTATAATTGATCCAACCTATATCATTCCATGCGTATCAGTCAAAAAATTGGGTAAAAATTAGGTGGTCTACTCAAAGTGAAGCAGCATTTATACGTAAATTGTACGAAAAACCTGTCAAAGACACTTGGAATTATATTTTTCTGATTTTAACGCCTTCAAACTGTCATTTAAGTTCTTGCGTGATCGATATTACAAATTCAAGCGAAGAAATTTCCACGCTTATGTGTTTGGAAAAGAGAGGGCATAAGGATGATTTACTTACTTTTTACAGTCTGGAACACTTGAAAATTTACCACAATTTTCGGTAAGATATGAAAATATGTTCTGTCTGACAACGATCTCCCGACTCTAAAATTGAGTATTTCCAAACAATCGCTAGTGTTTGGACCAACGTGGGTGTGTGAATTGACATTCTCTATGATTGGTAAAAATACAGAACTAAAACTGTTGATTTCAATTTGTAGGTGGAGGAGCTAAGACAATGTAATGAGTTCAGATATTCAGCCAATGTTCTTGAAACTTGTCAAATTATCAAATTTCTTAATAAATTTCCTCACGTTTTCAATTTAAAAGTTTTCATTATTTTTATCTGTGGCGGCCTGAACTAAGTAGTCAAAATGGAAATATTTTAATAAACCTGTTACAACAGTGCGTGTTGTTTTAAATGTTGGATTGACAACAATTTTTTTTTTACAATTTTTACCTGGACTTACAAATTTCCTTTATCATTTGCCACATTAAAATTTACATTGAAATATATGTTGCCATTCACCCAGCAAAATGGGGTCATTTATAACGAAAATAATAAATTAATAATAATCATTTGTAGTTTACTAAAGAATGTATGGTTTGTAAGATAGTATAACATATCACTATTTATCGCTCCAGATCATGGGACAGACGAGTCCTCATTCTTACACCCATAAAATTAACCTTCCCACGAGGATTACATGAGAATGACTCTTTTTGTCACTCTTTTAACGATGAAAATTAACTTGTTTCCATGTTTGTGAGAGGGGGATTTTATGGCGTAAGGAAATAGGATTACGTCCCAAGAGAAAGTAGATAAGGCGCCTCTAACAGGAAATCAGAGAAGCCGACTCGTTAATTGCTAACAGTGGGGAGGAAGTGGTTCTCGGACATTGTCTTGTGGCTTACGGAGATAGATAAGTCTTCTTGCGCCTTGCAAAGACCGACCTTAGGGCGGAGGGGAGGGGGTGCTAGTAACTTCTGAACTGCAGAGGGAGGTTAGGATGGAAAACCATGACAGCGGCTAGCGGGTCAAGGGATGACGGACGACTTAGGGTCACGTTATGGAGTGAAGGTGGCTTTGAATTAACCCTTCCTCCTTTCGTATCCTTTTTGATATTTCTGTGTTGATGGGAACAATCCCACACCCGATGGCTCTTTCTGGTTCTGTCCAAGACAGGGGTTCCCAAAATGGTGTTCTTAATTTGATCAGCAGCCCTCGATGTTCCTATTTACAGCCCGTAAACATTATCTTTCAGGGATTGGCACTAAAAAAAATTGCATGAGGACTGGCACCGTTGGATTTTTGCAACATCCTATAGTGTTTTAATAATAATAAAAAACACATACTTTCGTAATAATATTATTGAAACAATATTATTAAATAAATATTTGAATAATATTGTATTTTTGTAAAATTATAAAAATTCAATGAATACGTGGTAATTGATACCTAACAATCAATAAGTTTCATTTAGGACATATTTTGAACAGAAAAAAAATTACAAACAAGATTATTTCAAAAATTAAATTGCATTTCTGTTGAAAAAATACTTTTCTTCCTAGAGTTCGTTCCTTCATTTCGTATATTTATGTATAATAATTACCGCACATGAATAATAGCTACAGAAAATTAAAGCAACTATATAACTTTAAGACACGTGATATAACTTTCACGAACTATGCCATGTAAACATGTGGTGGCAATGAGCCAGACTTGTGAATATGCAACGGCGCCAGTCGTGATGTCATAACATTCCTGGGCGACGACTATTAAAACTCTTGTATTTCAGAAAATTATTTTTTATTTTCTATTTTTGATGACATCATACTACACAGCAGGAATTAATTGAAGAATACTTGATGGGGATCTGACCTAATTACATTTAATTTTTAAAAAAATACAGACGTTGCGTAAGTGCATCAGCGATAGGAACAGAAGATTAGATTGAATATGGCATATAGCTACTGTTTATAGTTAATAGAGTGTCAATGTTAGACAATAACATTTTCGTTATCTGTGTATTATGTATCCTGTGATATAAGGTCACAAAGTTTTTTCATAGTTAAATATATAGCCGTATTTATTTGTTTTTTTCCATATTTGTATAGTATTTTTTTGTGTGAAAACAAATAGAATATTCTTATGAATAAAACTGTGTTTTTTGAAACCGATTTGGAAGTCTCAGAATCAATTTGTTTCGATAAGAATTAATTTAAAACATTGAAACCAAAATTAAGAAGACTTCAAGTAATGTTAACTATTGTTCAAAAATGTATTTATATTTTAATAAAAGCAAAGTGGACTCAGAAGCTAAGCAAATCGACTCCTTAATCACCAGATGTTGGTAGATTCTTATCTTATCTTACAATCTAGTAATACCATTAATAGTATTTTTTTTTACAAAATATTAAATTCAATAGTAATTGTATTTAATGTTTTTTATGTGTAGGTTGTTCTTCACTCACTCAATTTACACCCCCTTTTACTTCTACAATGTATTTTTAATCAACCTAGCTTAACTTGGACATGGCGTAATTTTACATGCACCTCCATGTTTCTTACTCAATCCAACTTAATTTTGAAGAAACATAATTCGGCCCCCTGGACAAAAACTATCTAGTTACACAGGATAGTTCTATCTAGTTGATCTTATTACACTCAATATATTTCATGTCAATTCTAATATCATCCCTCTAAATGCTTCTAAATCATCCTATTACAATATTTAACAATACTTCTTTTCAGAAAATAAATGTATGAATTAATTTAAAATGTTACTTTAAAATACATTTTAAAATCAAAATCTTAAATAAGCTTTCGTTTTACCTAAAAAAAAATTCATAAATTAAATAAACAGAAAGAAAGAAATGACATTCATTTCATATTTATTTACATTTTACATTTAAAGGAAAGTCGAAAGGTTTCAGATACAGTTTTTAAAATGTGTTGATATAACCGGAAAATAGTTTTATTTTATTTTCCTGGAAAAAGGGCTCTTGGGAAATTATCTATGACCAACAAGTATTAAGCACGTCATACTTCGAAATATCGCTTTAGTTTTTACATACCATGCATATTTATTTTACGGAAATTCTATTTCCCTGTTAACGTGTTAGACATACTGTTTACTATTTAGTTAAAATAACTAGGATGGATTTTTTATATATTATTAATTGGTAATTTCAAAAACAAAGGAAAAAAAAGTTAAATTGTTAAAGAAAAAATCTACTCAGCATGGTGTGAAAAATGCTAGAAAAACATTTTATTATAGTTCAAGTCAACTATACAAGCAATTCACTTAGCCAGACAATTGAAAATCGATTCGCTGGATAGTGTTTTAATTTTTTTTCTTCTCACAAACTGTCTTGATAAAACACCCTCACTTCCAACCCCCACAATCCCCTTTTTCCTCCTAACTTGACCCTCAATCCTCATCACTGCACAAGTTTCAGTGACTGTACCTAATTGGTTTCTCATAGGGTAGATTGTTTTCTTAGGCTTTTTTTCACCACATATTGGAATATATTAGAGCTATAATCATTGATTAGTTATGTTAGTCGAATAAGAATGTGGAAGGTAGGGTTATAGAAGAAATATACCCACCTTTGAAGGAAAGAATATTGGGTTAAAACCAATGAAAAGTCACCCTAAAGACAACCAGCCGGGATTCAAACCTTTATCTCAACGTCACCAGTAATCTAGTTTAAACCTGAAGTTATATGTAGGATCAGATAATTTTTAATGTGTGTTAAGAGTATTGTTATTTTGAATATGTTATTATTTATTTATTCTTATTTAGCATCGCACCTCACTACCCATTTAGGGTTATATGATTATGACTAATTACGATAGTTTTAGGGATAAAGAAGGTTATATTTAGAAGCAGTGTAGCCGCATTTCCGTGAAGGGAGAATAGAAAACCATTTTGAAAAAAGCTCAGTACACTCGACCAAGAATCGAACCTTGATCTCCCTGTCATTGGTAGTCTAGTCTGACACGAGAATAGCGCGTTAAATCATGTGATTGCCGAAGTGGGTATATGTAAATATGTATATATTAATTTTATGGAATCACTAAAAATAGCTTCGGCCCGCAGTGCAATGTGTTATTCAGATTTGGACCTTGGGGTGAGGACTGTTGGACCATTTTAGTTCAAAGTGTCCGTCTCGCAATAGTCTAGAGACTTCCAATGATGGAAAAAATAGCTGTTATAAAAGGTTTCCACTCTCCCTACACGCAATGATGCAAAAAAAAATCCCAAGATTTCAATATCATACAATTTATCCGCTTGGCGTGACTTGAAAAAGATCCAGATTTCTCGTCTCTGCACGATAATATCTGATTGGAAGTCCCGGATTTAATTTAAAAAGCACTTGACTCATATTCTGTTAATTTAAAATAGCATATAATAGGAACCAAACCCTGGACGTTTGGCTTATTAAGCCATTTCTCTTATCACTGAGCTAACAAGTGATCTTCCTGGACTCTTGTGTCATTATTCAATTATATCTTAGGATATACGCCAATCAGTGTGCAAGCACCTAAAACGTGACACTAAAGTGGTCAGCTTATTATGAGGAGATTAAAAAGAATTAATTAATTAATGATGTACGCTTATTTTCTTTAAAATACTATAAGTTGATAATCAGTTATTTTAAGTATCCTCACAAATCATCATAGGTCAACATACGTTACTTCTATCTTTTGTATTGAGAGTTCACTAAGCAAATTTTGTTAATTTGTTTACCCGAGTGTGTGAATCAAGCTTTGGTTGAAAGGATTTCTTCTGTAATCAGAACGGTCCTTCATGTGTTACGTTATGATAGTTAAAATAAACTGACAAATTTCATTTTATTTGTCATGGGTAATACATCATTAAAATAATTAACACTCTTTTAAGAAATTGGTGACCTGGCGGTCTAGGGGTAAGGTATCGGACTTCTGTGTTGGGGGTCCGGGGTTCAATCCTCGGTCCCGGCACAGATTTATCTGATTGCCAAACCCTTCCTTCACTTTCACCTCTGACAAGACGTGTATTAATCACAACTTGTGAATGTGTGGAATGCCAGGCCTCGACCGTGGTTCGGATTCCACTTTAAACTCTAGGTCATCTCACAATCACCCTACTATTACACATTAGTGTAAGTGCGTATAACCTGAGTGGGTAGTAAGACGCGATGCTAATAATAATAATTATTATTATTATTATTTTATGAAATAAATTATAGGCCTAATAATACATTTTTTTCCCCTTTTTTTGTGATATTGCTCCCTTCCCAACTACATAGGTTTCTAAAGTAATTTTTTTTACGAAATTGCTAGGACTTGTTATATCGAGCTAAGTTATTCCTAATTGTATTCAAGATTTTTTTAGAAAATTTTGTGAATTTAGTATCTTTAGAATAGAATAGGTATTTGAGGAATTCAAGGAACCGTGTATTTGAGGGTCCAATCTATAATTATTATCATTGAACCTTTTTTGTCTATTCAACATTCCTATTAGACTATCCCAACCTCTGTAAACAAATCACCGTTATTCATTTCAATAATTATTTATAACGTATTGAAATTTATATTATTCAAAAAGCCAGCTGTTCTCCAAAACAAACAGAAAATCTACAAGACCCTTAACCTAAGTCAATTTCTATTCATCTTGAAACCCTTTCATCTGAATTGGTGTACACATGGACTAAATGCCAATCTCATCTTGTCACTGAGAATGGAGATTTTTTGGTAGATTTTTCAAAGTAGATTATCAATCTTTTTATAATTAAATGTTGGTACCTTCCTTTTCATTGTTTCCCTAACGCAATTAAATGAGGATGAGAAATAACAGGCGGAGAGAGAAAAAAAAAACACAATTAAATTGTAATTTTTATTTAAATTGTTATTCATAATCTAAAACAATGTTTTAAATCCTGTAAGGCAACTGTTGGGATCAAACTGAGGACCTTATTGCTACCGAGAAGAGATTGCCCTCTACCACTCAGCCACGGGTATCAGGGCTGGACTCAGGGTCATCAGGAATTTGGTGAGACTTTCATCCTACTCCCTTTATCCCTATTTTTTTTTTAATATCCATCTCATCCGGTAAGGTCCGGGGTATATGTCCTCTCGTCTCTTCCATTCATTCGCCGGCACAATACCCGTGGAAATGAAAAGGGTCGAGAAAAGGGTGGAATGAGGGGGTCAAGAAAGGTGTGGGGGAAGGAGTAAGGGAATGTCCTTGAACGGAGATAAAGTACGAAAGCTCCACTCACCTACTTTATAAGAAAAAAGGCATTAAGGGGATTCACTATAGGGTTAGCAAACAAGGCATCTTTGATAAGGCCTTGCCAGTATCTTGAAAAGATAACGCAGAAATAATAGAAAAGGGAATATCCTTTTTTAATATACTGCATTCTTATTAAGTCATACTATATATCATTTGTAGTCGTTTACAAGTTTCTTAATATATAATCTATTTAATTTAAACATTCTAGTCTTTAAAGTTGCCAAAAATCTTTTAACCACACTACTGTTATGGTTTGATGATAAGCTTAGTGATAAGTTTTCGTAAATGAAATAAAAAATTATATCTTTTGAGAACATTTTAAGATGTGATAACTTATAGAAAAAAAATTCTCACTTAGTTACAAAATGTATCTTAATATCTTATTTTCAATACTAAAAATAAATAATAGTAATAGTAAGTCAAATATATATAATAATAAATTATAAATTAAATAAATTATCATTACAAATAAATATAGAGAAATAGTCATACAATATCTATTAAATATCAATATCATACAGCAGCTTCAAAACCAAAGTGGTAATATGATAAAAAGTGGGGGGAAAAAGTATAACTAAACAATTTAAAATAAATGTAGCTCCAATAATACTCGAATTTAATGAAAACCTGTAGCTATGAAGAAGGATGAAATATTTATTTACAATACATAGACTCTAAAAATAACCCGAATAAGAACACTCCACCTTAGCTCTCATTATAATTTTATTCAAAGTTAATTAAAAAAATTAGAAACATGTATAGAATAAATAATATCAGCTATGAAGAAAAATAAAACCACTTTTAGGTAAATCAGGTTCCTAAATAATATATTTTCAGATTCAAACTGTTTTTCTTTTATGGATCTTTTAAAATGTATATTTATAAATTTCAGATTTTAGGCCAGATTTGTGACTTGGCCAGCTACTTTGTGTTTAAAATAAGGTGAAAGAAATCTCTGGTTAGGCTGAGTTTCATTAATTTTGATGACAAAGTGCAAACATATATATATATATATTGCTCCTGTAGAAATATTTAGTTTAATTCAAGGATATTTACAGATTTTGATTACCTACAATTAATATTATGTAATTGGAACCAATTTTCATCATAACAATAAGCAACCGTGATACTTGACCGATTTTAAATAACAGTTAGGATCAAGGCTAAAAATTAACTAGTAGTTCAGTAAATAGCAGACATTGCGCTATCAATGCAAATAAATGGTACGTAACTCCGCACTGAATTTCTCGCACCATTGTTTGAAAATGGAAATATTTACTCAGATTTCGTAATCTACGTGAAACTAAATAATATACCCTAGCTGTAACGTTTCGGAATAAACGTTAAGAAAAAACCTAACATCTGAAGGACTGTGCTGTGTTGCTGGATCATGGACCACGGTCATCTAAGTCAGCCATGCGGATTGACTATGACGTGTTCGTACGACAACCAAACATACCAGCGTGGCTGATGATAAACTTGGACTGATATGATTTGGTAGAGCTTGTGTCCGACGTAAGCTCACTTCTACATCACGTGATATATTCTCTTCTCTCTCTCTCTCACACACACACCTCTGTCCCTTATCCTCATTGGTCCTTAAATCCACCATAAAGAATGTATTATTACCTTTAATTGGCATGTTCTAGGGTAGCCTAGATATATATAGGCTTGTTACAATGGGTTAAAAACACAAAACACACCTTCTCATACCAAATCCCAAGAACAGTCGATCCTAACATTCCATCCCGGAAAACGACACTCAAGATTCACCCACAATTCACCATCATACCCTAAGCACACCTACCCCATCCCTGAAAAGAAGATCCTTCCTAAACGCTAGACCCAGCGCTAACACTCACAATCACCAATGTTCACCTCACAGTGTAATATATTAATGCTACTGTACATTTTTTACAGGCCATTTCATAAGGTATTAAGTTCATTCACGAGGTTAAGAGTCACGACAGTGACTCGGTACTCAAACAGGAAATCAGCCCTTTCTAGGATGACCTAGATTGACGATACTGTCAATTTGGATATTCTTAGACGGGCAACAACCTCACGGCGGTTAAAAACACACTTGGCTCTACACGGCTATGAGGGACTTTAGACGGGTAGTTGTCATCTCAAAGCGCTTCACGCTTATTTATTCAAGGAACCGAGGAGGTTATTTTGGCGTTACGCTTTAAATTCATAGGGGTTTTGTTCTACTCTCATATCGGTTCTATTATTTGTTGTGTGCTTAACGCATCAAGTTTAACGGGGCTTTGTCATGTATCAAGTTTATCTAAATTATTTCGTGTACGTTTAGCGCATCAAGTTTAAAGGGGCTTGGTTATTTATAATATTTAAAAACTATTTTCACGCTTAATGCTTTTAGGTTTAAGAGGGATTGTGCCCTTGGCAATGCTTACTAATTATTATTTCTATATCTGACATTTCAAAAGAATAAGGATGATACTATGCCATTGTCATTTATATTTATTTGTAATTACTATGCACTTGGCGTATACAAGTTTAAGAAGGCAATGTTCCATGTCTATTATTGATGGTTAAATCATTTTTGCAACTAACGCTGCACATTGGTTATGAACTGTCATGATGCGTTTCTGCTCAAAGTACAATATCTTTTTTGAAATTTATTTTAGATGTTATAATGATACAGGACAAAGCCCCCTTAAACGTGATGCGTTAAGCGTACAACAAATAATAGGACCAACCCAAGAGTAGAACAAAACCCCTCTGAATTTAAAGCGTAACGCCAAAATAACCTCCTCGGTGCCTTGAATAAATAAGCGTGAAGCGCTTTGAGATGATAACTAACTACCCGTCTAGAGTCTCCCATAGCCGTGTAGAACCAAGAGTGTTTTGAACTCATTATAACAAGAATATTCTACCTCTATTTTTACTAATCAAATAGCCTAAGCTATTATTTATGCTTTTAATGAAGATTACTTCATAAAGATACCATATTCTGAAAATTGAAAAATAACATCTGGACATCCGTAACCTTTGGATTAGTATGCTAATGCTCTACCACTGAGCTATCCAGGAATCGTCCCATGCCCAGGGTCATTCTTAAATCATATTTTAAGGCAGAGTCTATGATGGACGTGCGGAAATCATCGGCTACAAATGTATGATTTTATTAAGATCACGAGCTATCAGATAACGCAACCATCTTCGACTCAGTAGTTGGCTTATTGCTGTCACTTGTACAATTATTATAATTGTAAGGGATTGCATATTTAAGAATCAAATAGCCAAAACTAGTATTTATTCCTGGATAGTTCAGTGGTAGAACATTAGCGTACTAAGCTAAAGCTTCCTGGTTCTATTCCGGTGTCCAGGTATCATTTTTCAATGTTCAGAATATGATATCTAGATGGAGTAATCCTCATTAAAAGCAAAAATAATAGCTTTGGCTAATAAAAATAAAGGTAGAATATTCAATAGTTCTTGAATATGTGTAATAAACATACATTAATTTGATTATGTACTTTTTAAATGGAAATAAAATGGGTATCAATAAATGACACTATACTCGTGGAAGATATTCAAGAGTTGTTGCAAGTTCAACGTGTACAAAATTAAACTAAATGTATCTAACGAATAAACCTATATTTTTTGTCCAAAAATAATTGTGTAGTAAAAATAGTAGTAATACTTTTACACTTCCTTCGCATATTAGCGCCGATGCCCTGATTTTGTTGATAGGCCCAGTTTTGAAGGTCTTATTTCTAACTAAAATCCTAAAGTATGGTAGTATTTTAATAGGGTAGAAGGCCTTCGAACAATATTAAGAGTTACATTTAAGAAGGCCTTTTTACCTACCAAAATACTACTGTACTGTGGGATTTTGGTAGGAAATAATGCCTTCCATACCTGTCTACTACCAAAATCAGGATATAATCTTATAGTAGGCATACTATCAACGCGTTAAATTGGTCGGCTGTCATGTAATTAAACAATAATATTTGACATCATGTTTAGGTTCGCTGGTAATTAACAATGATGCTTCTTGATAAGTATAGTTTCTAATTTGTACGTCAGTAGAAGCGTGTGTTTGAAAATTCACGTCAACTAATTTCTAAATCCAAGCCCACTTATCTCTTCTTCTAACCGTAAAACAGCCCTCATTGGCTTACCAAACCCCCTCCATAAGGGTTGTATGAGAGGGGAGGAATGGTGTGGTTGTGGTTAGTTTTGGTTGTGATCCACTCCAGGAAATAGCGAAACCAGGCAACCAACACACTATTACGATGTGACCAGGAAGGCAATTCTTAAACTCCTTTCACTTAAATATTTACCTTACTTCTGCAACCAGCAAAGTTTAATGCTTAAACGTAGACCATTATTTTTTGAGTTTACATAGTTTTTTTTTTTCTTTCAACCATGTATTTTTGTATATATGACTAGGCTGTACACATATTAATCACTGTAATAGGGTAGAGAAAAGGAATGTAGTTATTAAAATTAATGATCCAACATTTGCGTAGAATTTGAGTGTTGGTCCATTTAAGTAAATACAACCTTATTACACTTGGCAGGTATTCGAACTCAATTCAATGTAAATCAGCCTACTGCTAAAGTTATGTTTTAAGCCTAATAGTCAACAATGTGGGTGGCTCTTTATTATTACTTTCCCTCCATCCCTCTGAGAGAGAAATATTGTGATCAACAAAAAAAATTGAACTGGAGATTTTTATAAATGTCGACGTTTCATAGCCCCATTAAATCGAAAAGTTATTATAACGATACCTTCTGTATATCTGTCTGTGTGTCTGTATCTTGACCTAGAGCCGAAATCATTTTACTGATCGGTCTAAAAATTGGGTTTTAAAGAATTTATATAATTCTCCAAATTTTTTTTTTTTGCAACTGAATGTCCAACCCTATGATTAAGTATAGTTTTCTGAAAGGTGGTGTACCATACAAGATTGTTTAGATTATTAACACTAGGCTTATTTAAATACTGATTTGGTAGTGGTATAAAATTTGGAGATATCTGTTTGTGTAAGGTAACATGTAAGTAATTAAAAAAATTAGGATTCCTCATTTTATATGTAATTTTAAATATTGCCTTCTTGAGAATTCTAATCGAAATCTTTTGAGCCTTATTCTATATATTTTTCTCTCTTTTTGCCCTTGTGAAAACTACGATTACTTTTAGAGATGTAACTACATATATTTCCAAATAACCAGCTAAGGAACCTTATGAAAACACTATAAATCCAGTTTTAGATAGATCAAAAAAAAAAATGTTTTCTGCTTTTGTCCGAATAACAAAGAGACCAACCTTATTACAGAAAAATCAACTTTTCGTGTCCAGAGGTAAATGAAACGCCAAAATTTATCACAATATCAAATTAAATACCTTTGACAATTGCAATAATTACTTTCATCCAGAGGGCACGATAAAGTAAAAAAAAAATAGATACTACAAATGTGGGCCTGAGGTTTGACTAGCTATAAATGTAAATCTACAGCTTTATGTGTTTTTTGGTTTAAAAGCTATCCACATTATGATATGATAATTTCATGTTTGTAATGTGTTTGTCTTACACGGAAGGGGTTGGATCGATCAAAAAAGTTCCCAAGTGTTTGTATTGTTTGTACATTGGCATTCCTTGGCTATAGTAAGAATGCTCACACACGTGGTCTACTATGAATTTGTCTTTCGAAAAACCCCTGTTGTTATGCGCTAAGAGGATAGCTCTGATTGTTGCAGGTTGTAGTAAGAGGAGGGGCCCCACGACCTCCGTGCAAATGTAACTACTATTAGAACCGAGTATTACTAACCGTTCGGGTTATACGCACTCACGCTAATGTGCAATGGTAGGGTGATTGTGAAATGAAATGGAGGACCTACAGTTTAACGTGGTATCCGAATCACGGTGGAGGGCCTGGCATTCCACACATTCGCAAGTTATGATTAATACACGTCTTATCAGAAGGAGAGGTTTGGCAATCAAATAAAACTGCACCGGGACCGAGGATTGAACCCTGGACCTTCAGCACAGAAGTCTGACACCTTACCCCTAGACCACCAGGTCTGTGCAAATGTTCTTTTGCATAGACCACCAGGTCTGTGCAAATGTTCTTTTGCATTTTTGACAGAGTTGATACAATTGTGGATAACACTGGACGTGTGGTCGAGGAAAGTAAAGAAATCAATAAATTAAATCGTTAAATTAAACTGTGTTGTAACAATGTGCATTTAATTATCATAATTAAAATAAATAATAACTAAATTTGATTATAAAGACGAGTACAACTACTATATAAAATAACATTATAACAACTAGTGACAATATAGTTTCACAGGTTTTATGCTCACAACACACACGTGCATCGACAGCACTTTTATGTCTATTATGCTAAATACTTACATTAGTGTCATTATGAATCAAAAGTTTATTTGATAAATAATAGGAGTGCGTTGCTGTTGGAAAATCGTGGCGTCCTGAGCAATGATTAAAAAGTAACAGAGTTTGTTCACAAAAATAAAGAATGAGAGATACAATTTACAACTGCGGGGCTTAAATTGACTTTGTTTGTTACCGTTTTAAATATTTTTATGGTTAGATTTACAGTTTTTTTTTAATTTTGTATAAAAGTTTTTTTTTTTTAAACATATATAATATTCAAGACTCACATGTGCGTCATGAGCACATTGCTTTCACTGTCGTCGCCATATGTTAAGGACTAATATGTCCGTTTCAAGGGAAATTCAAACAAAACTTTACCCTTAAAGAGTAAAATATAACATTTAATATTATTACGAACTGCAAAAAAAAAAAAAAATTAAAAACACTGCCACTACCATTAAAGAATGCCACTAAGCCTCTAGTCAAATGCAGATGAATTTTGAGTCACCCTAAGATGATATGAGAGAATTTGAACACATGTAGGTAATCGGTGCTTGAAAGAAACACCTTTTGGTTTCCTTAAGTTGGTGAGCCTAACTAAAAATTAATATTTATATAATACACTTATTGGTTTATGAGTTAAGCCCTATGAAAACCGGTAAGCAAGCGGTATAAAGACGTCAGAATCACAAAAGAAAAAAGAAAAATTATCAAGTCTTATATCCCTCTATTTACTTAAATAGGTTTGAAAAAGTTTTCTTTATTATTTTTTATTGGTTTTAGAGGGAAACGCCTTCGTGGCCATTTGGTCTGGGTGATTAATCGTTAAATCAAATATTTTTTATTTGGAAAAATCGTTGAGATAAATATATAAAGCAGGAATTAGATCTCTTCGAAAAAAAACTTCCATGTGTGCTGGAAAAATGAAATTTGCCAGTAAGCTAAAGGAACTGTCTCATATAAACAGAAAAATATGAAAGTCGGAAATTTCAAAATTGTGCTCCAGGAATTGAGGAGNTTAAATTAGGTGTAAAATTAAAATTTTGCCAACACTAAGAGAGACAACTCCAGATAGCCAAATAAATCATAGAATTAAAAAATGTTAAGAGTGAATTGGAGAAAAAGGGGGTGAGGAGCTATAAATAATTTTAAAAATTAGTAATAACTACTTCCAAGTGAGCTATGAGAATGAAATTCGGCAGTCAGGTATTATATAAATAACACTTAATTACGAGTAATAGTAGGGCCTGAAAATGTAAAATTTTTAACTAAGTCCTTGGGAAACAAGGGGACAAAAATAACACTTTATGTTGCGGTAGAAAATTTAAATTTTTTAGACAGCAAGAAGGCGAAATTTCAGATAACCTTAATCATCTTAAAATTTGAAAATTCTAAGTAGGAGTCGTTTTAATGGGGGAAGTGGTCTATAATATCCAAAACTAATAGAAATAAATACCTTTATGCGTGGTAGAAAAATGAAATTTGACCATAATCTATAAAGACCATACCAAATAACCATAAAAGACTGAATATGCTAAATGTAGAAAATAGGGAAGGAGGGGAGAAAAAATTACGTAAAAAGAAAAGAAAAAAGGTGAAGCAAAAAATAATGGAAATTTGCAAGAAAAGTAGAGGGTGCAGAAAGGTGTTGAATGTACTAATTTTTAATTTTATGTATTTTTGGTACTGCTTAGCCGTGAAAATGATGGGTCAAACTGCTAGAGTAAGGTAGAAATCAATATTTAACTTCTGAAATTTCTCTTTAGATTTAAAGCTGATAATTTTCATGATGATCAAGCTAAGCAGAAAACCAATCAAGTACACGTTCATGAGTACAAAATATTCATTGAGATTAGAGTTATTAACATAGCTTCGGACGTGTGTTTCAAAATTTAATTGTATAACCTCAGCTTTATAAGTTTTTTTCCTTCTTATTTATATTTTATTCATATGATTTTAGTATGTATTCTTGTAAATATAATAAATAAAAAAGTATTAAATTTCAAGGTATCTGTGTAAATTGAATATTTGTAGATTGTATATATTTTTTATTAAGACAAGCAGTGCTATAAGGGCTATAACATTTAGATTATATAAATTTTCATTTCATGACACAGTTTGCTATCAGTACATGATTTTATATATTTTTAATTTCTCTTGACGCCTAGGAAGGAAAGTATTTTGACCGTCAAAAAATTTTAATTATAGATTTTGATAAATGTCAACAATGTCAACCCCTTGAAACCAAAAAAGTTGTCTTCCCAATGCCGTCTGTCTGTCTGTACCTGGGTCTAGTGCCTAAACTATTTTACAGATTGGGCTATAACTTGGTATCTGGGGTGTTCATAAGGTATCTTTAAGGGATTTTCGGAATTGGATGTCCAACTCTAAATTTAAGGGTTGTTTATTGAAGGGTAAAAAGAGAAAAAATCAATTTTCTTGAAATTCACTTCAACGATTTTGATTAAATGTTATATCTAGACACTGTTTGTCATTATAAACAAAAAGTTATTATAATTTTCTAATTAAAATGATTTTGAGGGTAATTTACATAGTGGAAATTTTCCGACTTAAATAATTTCTACGCAACTATCAAAGATACGAAATATCTTATTACCAAAATGCTGTAGTACTATTAATGATACAAATCTTTTATTTAAAAATGTTTTTATAAAACTAATAATTTTTTAGCAATAATAAAATATATATTCTTTCTAATTCAGGTATTTGAAAATGAATTTGATTATTATGCTCTTTGGTGGACAAAGATGTTTCTCTTTTCTCAATCTTTCTGTTACATTGTTACTAGTTCCTAATGCAATAGTGTAAGTAACAGTGGATATTATTTAATTTATTATATTTGGCGTATTGTTTTTACAACATTGTATAGACCCACTATTTCGTTTCACAAATATTACAAGATTTTAGTAAATGTTTCTTTTAAAAGAGGAATAAAATCTGTGAGGTGCACAGTACCATTTATGTTACCATATTATATTACCCATTTGGTCGTTTTACGTATTAATTACCAAGCTAATTGTGTAGGGCTGAGTAAGGTAGGAAATTAGATAAATGTTACAAGTTTGTTTTGACGGATATTAGTAAAATGATTTTAGAAAAAATAAAGAATTAAACACCTAGCAAGTATTCGATCGTTGAGCCCTCCATCATCAGAAGGCCAGACAAATTGAGCTTGACCTTCAGACTGCGAGTCTACAGTCACATAACATCTCTATTTATTAAAAGAGAACGTATTACGGGCCATGTAGTTGAGTTTGTGGCATAATCTTGAAATCGTGTACGAGTTGCGGCTCGGCTCTTTGAGAGACACGTACGTATTGCGGCCCACTCAATTGAGAAAGAGAGGTATGAGTTGCGTCCGCCTAATCAGCAGTGTTTTTCTATCATGTTGTCTTAAATTTCAAATAGAAAATATCATCGTCTCATGTCTACATGCCTCGTAATATCCAAACATCCCCAGTTCTTGTCGTTCAATAGTTTTGTCAAAAATTTTAAGGTTTATTAGGTTAGGTTAAGTTAAGTCAACAGCCCGGGATGCAATTCGTACGTGGCTCTAAGAATTTGGGACCACAATTCAACTGTCGCCTTAGAGGTATACAACTTGTGTGGTCGCAACTCACTTGTAGCCATTACGATTCTAAGCAAACCACCTTACTCCAGAAATTATAGCTCACCGAGCGTATCGAGGTACTGTTTTAACTTGAGAATTTGGACTTTAGGACGTTTTTATAATGTTAGGTGAGGATTTTTCCACGTGGTTTAGAAGATATATTCTTTGTTTTTTATAGTTTTTAAATCTGTTTGTATCAGGTTTCAATATTTTGGTCGCTCAAAAGATTTTGGGTCTAATGGTTCATCTCTAATGAACTAAATTATTTAAAATTATTTTTCAATCGATCAAGACTCACTTCTTTTGCCGTATGGTCTGAAACAGGGGTCAGTGACTGGTTGATCTCGTGTCAGTTTTCAGTAAATAACGTGAGATTTCTAATCTCTCATATAGTGTTTGAGTGTGACTAAAATACCCTGATAGATCACGATGGGAAATGTTAAATGAAAATTAATTTTTTTAATATGAAAATACACCTTTTATATATAATCTATTTACTTCTAAAAGGGTGGGGACACATCAATGCTAGAAAGATTAATTTTAGGAAGTATAACACATAGGTACAGACAAATAAATTAAAAATAGATTATAGAACATATGTGTGATCATAGGACTTTGATAAGACTTATTTAAGTCGATTGATACCCAAAAATGTTGCCGACCCATTGTTTAAGGCGTCACTCTCCCAATATACTAGACTGCCGATGACGGGGATAGGAAGTCAGGTTTTAACTCCGGTCGGGTGTACCGAGGGTGTTTTTCCTAAATGATTTTTCACTCTCCCTTCATGTAAATGCGGGTACACTTTGTTTAAATTTAATCTTCCTAATCCCTAACAAATTATCGTAATTATAACATACGAGTACAGCCTTAGAAGTCGCTAAAAATAGATCCAGTACCTTGGTGCGAGATTGTTATAATTTAATATTTATTGTGAGACTGATGCCTTAAACTGAGTGAACAACGTATATCCTATATGAATATATCAAACTATTGACTTTATTAATAATTATTGTTCTTCTAAAATTACATCAACAAGAAAAATATCAATTGAAATTATTAGGAGAAATCTTTGGAAATATATCAAATTTAAATCTAAATAGAGATTTTAAATTATAGATACGATTAGAACATAAAATAATGTATATCATGAGTGACTTATAATATCAGAAAATAGGGAACATGGTAAAGAATCCCGATAAATAGAAAATATTACGTACACACAAAATATTACGTTCAGAAATGGCTGCTCTGGAGATAAGGTTGTGTCTCGTCTTCTCAAAAGGTATATCTCCTAACGAGAAGGGCAGATACTATATACATGAACAATAGATCCCAATTCCAGGCGAAAGAGTTCGTTCTGCCGTGATCCCAATGTAATAAACGAATTATGAGCGGAACATTTATTTGCTAGAGTAAAATATTTATTGAGCGTGATTTCGTTACATGAAGAGCAGAAAAAAAAGATAAAAGTAATAAAAAATATTACTTCACCCTAATAAAGTATCTGCTAGCATCGGCTAAATTTTTCATGTCACGGTTAAAAAAACAAAGATAACTTAAGTATCGTATTTTTTTAGAGGATGTAAAATAGTAGTATATATATTAATATGCATTCAGTTTTCATCCTTATCTTCAGGTAGATCTCATTTAAAATCAAAATTGGGATTTTGAAGGAGTTAAAATACAGCATCTGTAAAATAAAACTCTCAATACAATATTCCGTTGACACCTAACTGGTCTAGCTGAAATTTTAAAGTATATTATTTTTTAGTTTCATAGAGAAATCAAATTTATCGTTATCTATTATCTCATATAAACATTAATTATATACTTGTGAAAATTAAAATCAATGTAAAGATAAGAAATAATTGTAGGGTATTGAAAAATTAAATACTTGGGGAAAGTTTTGGTTCTAAAAGATATGAAAATTCTGGAAAATGGAAGATCTTACATCATAATAGGTTACAACCATTATACTCCTAGATATTTAAATATGTTTAGTTGTAAATTACGTACCAATACAAAATTGTTTAACAATTTGAGAACTATTAGAAAACCATCATTATAGGAATATTTTTTTTAATATACATCACAAAAGAGTTAATATTTTCAAAATATTAGGTTAGTAAGCGTACTTTCAAATGCCAAAGTATATCGGACGTCAACCAATACATTTACATAAAGTAAAGAGTTCGTTTCAGTGGTCATACTGTCTTAGGCATAACACTTGTAATATAATAATTCTATCCACTTAATACCATAATTTTTTTACTTTACTTGACCACATGAATAAAGAAATTATTGTTATCCTTAAAAAAATCAATTTAGATCTTCTGATGGATTCCGAGGTTTATGACCCACTAAACCCATTAAAGTTTGTATTTTTTTGCAATGTCTCATGTCTGTACTGACACTAGAGCTGAAACCATTTTACCGATCATTCTAAAACTTGGTGTATAGGGTTTTAATAAGTTTACCCAAAGGGATTTTTGCCATTTTTTTTTTATATAACCCTACAATTAAGGGGCAGTTTACTTGTGGGTTAAAAGAAAAAAGAAACAATTTTCTCAAAGCTGACAATTATTTTGATTGAAATTCCTATCAAGACACTGTTTAAAACTAATGGTCGTATCTTATTTTCCCGTGAAAATTCCCTTGAACTTTTTTTTTCTAGATAAGAAGAAATTTCCAAGTTTCATCATATCTCCGAAACTCTTTAAGATATGGAATAACTTATAATGTTACTGTTAAAAGTAAACAATTTTAATTTGAAATAATATTTTATGAAATTAATATGTTTCGAGTTAAGGGGAAATATATTTAATATTTTATATTAGACGTTTGGAAAATGTTGAATTTAAAATGCATCGATAAAATAATATGTTTTGGTAACAGTGTTTATTATTTAGTGTAAATTTGTTTTTTTTAAATTGTGAAAACATATGCTATTTTTCCGGATTATGTTCCCATAACAATGTATATTATTTAGTTTCAAATATCTTACATATTATAAGTATAACTAGTTGATCGTTACAGCGATGGCTGTAGATTATTTCCCTAAAGAGTATTCTAATTATTTATTGGTAAAAAAATCTATATATTAAGCACTCACTAGACTTCATAGTCAAAAGCTTACTCTTCAAATACTATTGACTTTACATATATTTATAACTTTCTGGGTTTATTTTGAATCAAAACGTATATTTTTCCCCTTCACGCAAAGTAGAGAACTTAATAAATGACCCCTCTCCCAGATCTTTATCTATTAATTGTACAAAACCACTAAGTCAGAATCAAGTCATTATAACATTTTAATCAAAGATTAAAATGTTATTTACCAATATACTATACACAAATCATTATTACCATGGTGATGTAAACAAACAATGATTGTACACATGAGTCAATGCCCACACAGAAAGAAAAGATGGAAAATCGAGGTTTATGTTTTAGGCTAATCTTTTTACCGACTCCTGGGCCCATAACCTTTAAAATGAAAGCATGTTTGTCAAAATTTGTTAAGCCATTTCCTCTGAATGTCCACTACCATAAATGGGCTTACTTAATTATTAACAAGGTATAAATAAAGGAGCAAGAATATATGAGTTGTTTACCTTCACATTTGATTTACTATTTCCTAACAGCTCTGCCTCCATGCAAATACGGGTAAACTTATTTTAACATTTATTTATTTCTCATCCATACTATATTTATTGTAAGTATTTGGTTGGACTAGAAGTTTATTAAAGACGCGTTAGCACTTTTGTGGTTTTACATGACAGCTAGCAGAAGCGAGCAGATGGTATCAGTAATTCCAACATTGTCTGAAAGTAACTTTTGTCAACATATTTGTAAATAATAATTATTTGCTAAGTGTCACTATTATTATCACTAAAAATATTATCAATCACTTTTAACAATGCTTCCCCAAGGATAAGAGTATAATTTTCTTTTACCTAATCTAATTTAAGAAAAAAAAGTCTAGTTAATTCATTCTAGTTTTTCTTTTATTTCTTGTGGCCATCACAATTTAAATAGAGAGTGAAATTTTACATTTAATGGTATTATGTTCAGTTATTCATATTTTTATAACTGGCCTCACATATCTTTAACATAAATAAATGGTTTGTGATAATAAAGAGGAAAAAAGATACAAAATGTTTTTGAAATAATATTAAGTTTAAATTTTGTAGACACCGTGTAGAAATACAATTCAACGTTCAACCCGCAACAAGTTCTTCATACGTCATCAACAGACTGCAAGCTTCTATTCAGTGGCCATATTGGTTTTCAGCATTTAAGGCCACTTTTAACGTTCTCTTGCTTTTAATAATTAATTTGAATTAAACAGCAAAAGAAAACTTCAAAACTTAACAACCAACCAAACGGTTATTTTCATAACCAAAATCTAACAATTTTAAATAGACATTATAACAGTGAATTCTCGTATAAAATACAGTTAATAAAACCACGTGCGCGAGTAAAAATTTTGAAGCGAAAAAAATATTTAATACTTGTAAAATTGTAGTTGAGTATTTACAGGCGTATCTTTGCTACCGTTAATAATTTTATTACAACTTTGAATAATACAGTGTCTTTTTTGAATATTAATTCGGCTACTTAGTCTGTGTGTTCTTTTGAGAATATTATTTCGGTGTGAACATATTATCCTTGGAAAATAAACGTTTTTTTAGTGATCTTAGAATAATTATTTATTAAATATAAAATAAAAGCGTGTGATAAAAAGAAAAGCGAGTGTTTCTGAGTGATCGATATACATTATTCGAAAATTTAAGTGTATTAAGACTATTAAATAAATATTTTAACCCCAAGATTGTGTTGTGTTGGCCTCTAGGCTAAACCTCGAGTTTTAGGATTTTTATATTATTCCAAATAAATCTATGAAGTGTAATAAAAAATACTTGCGAGTGTTTCTCCAGTGTTGATAAATAAAATACCAGGCTAAGATTTCAAGTTATAAGTTATTGTATTTTTATTAGAGACTTTGTTATAACTGTTTAAAAGTAGTGAATTTAAAATAGATTTTTGTTGGTTAGGATAGCTTTTGAAACCCGGATTTTCTCGAGAGGTAAGAATATTATTTTTCATTTTATAAACAAAAGTTTGAATTGTTATATAATACTCATACAATAGCACAAAATGTTTAATTTTTAATAATTTTTTCCAGTTCATAGCCTCAAATTGAGGCTGTAGAACATGAATAATAAAAATATTTGTTATGATAAACAATTAAATCAAATCTAACTCACCTAAGTCATGGGGCATTGCCATATCGCTTGGCGGGATCCTAATAATTCAATAGAAACGTGTTAATAATGCTTGAAATATTAGGTTTTTAAAGTTTGGAATAGTTTATAATAATAAGGATTACTAATTGCATATTATAATACTTTAATAGCCCGGTAACCCAATAACTTAAACCTTGATAACTAAGATTAAAATTTCGAACAACAGTTTAATATTTACGTTTCTTTGTGAGTTGTTTTAAGTTGTAGATATAAAAAGGTTTTCAAATAATTATAATATGAGTAAGGTATCATTGGATTCTCCGTATCCTTGTGGGGGAAATGATTATATACTATATTTTATTACTTGCCTTATAAGTTACCACAGCTGTTTGTGAAATTTTTTTTCAACGACTGAACCCAGGTTTTAAGTGAAACTGGGTTCAGTTATCAAGTTAAACTTTAATTATAATACCACAGTATACCTATTTAATACAAATATGCCTAGACCTTTATGAAGTGCTCAAAAAAGAAATTAAATCTGCGAGTAAAAGTAGTTTTTCCACATAGCTATACAATATTTAAATAATTAAAGCATTGTTAAGGCCCACTTTTCAATTGATATGACTGGCTGCCAAAATATAGGTTAGGCCTACTTATAATCCTTCAGCCAAACTATTCAATCATCAAATAATCTTGCATTAATATTTGGTTTAGTACTAACAATCACCATAAGTCTATATATTTTTCTATAGGAATACTAGCACATTTAGATTTTTCACATTTATAATGTTATTAATAATACTATTTGTAAAAAAACTATTAAAAATTATTTATTTATAATTATAAAAACTAATATGGGATTAAATGCAAAATTTAAAAAAAAATTAATACGAGCCCTAACATCAACATATCAAGGTCAACAATAAATAAAAAATCAATAAAACAGTCATATATATGTTTCTTGTATATACCTCAATTTTGGCTGTCTTAAGTGACAGCTGATAAACACATGTTTTTGCAGATCATATGGTTTGGCGGAAGGATACAAATTTGGTCTGGTAGCTTTTCAAAGCCGTCAGAAGTCAGCTGTGAGCTGTCAGTCAGCACCACAAAAGCTAAAATTGAGGTATAGTATATTTTGGACGTGAAATTATATTATACACCAGAGGTCCCCAAACTGTGATACGCGTACCACCAGTGATACATCCAATTATTCCCGATGGTACGCCGTGAGAATCGAAAAATAAACCACAATCAAATTAAAGTCGAAAAATGATATGCCCGTATTAAATCTTATAAATATAGTTGGGCCAAGTCCATCCAAAATAAAATAGATACAAACAGTAATTGTAAACATTTTATTTAAATTACGACAGCCGGTGCAGCCACGCAAGATGTATTATTATATCCCTGCGCATCATTAAAAATGTACTGAAATAGTAAATATGGAGAATTATCTTTATTATACTCCAAGTTAAGGAAACATATTGGATGGTAGGCCATTCAAAAAGCTTAGGGAACAGCTGATCTAAGCTAAACTAGACAAACATCGACTCTTTGTGACTAGAGTTGTAAAATCTAGGCACTAGAAGCAGTTCACTATAAATATTATAAAATACTTCAGCAGCATAATGATTTAATCAACATCCCATACGCCTTTATTTAAACCTCGATGTTTATTTGGCTACACCAACGCACTTTATAAATAAATGATTCCTAGTACCACTAAAGATTCTCCGTAATTCCGGAAATTCAAAGATCACAAAAACTGTTCAGACGTCATCTTTAAATTACAATCTTGTACCTTAGCCGGTGAGTGAATCCGCCATAATAATAATAATCGATAAAAGAACGAATCTTTTTTTTTTAAACAAGAGAACATTTCAAAAAGCAAATTCATAAAAACTGTATTAACGTATTTGGGTATAAAAGCTAACATAACTTTTTTTTTGTCTTTAAAGTTCTCTCGTTCTACTCCCAAGCATACCTTTAGTTTTCATATCATTGTTTTTTATCAGAAAACGAAAAAGGCAATTTTATTAAGAAATTTCACTTTCATAAATGAGTAGTTATTTTGAAAAATATTTTGTCTTAGTAAGAGCGTTTTGAAGTAAGAAAACATAAGCTTTTAAAGAGTTTTCAAACAATTGCATTGCAATCCTTCTTGATCATCTCCAGGTAGTTAATTAGTGGTAATATAATACATAATATAGGTCAATTATGATTTGTGCAACCTAGTTTCCACTTTAATTGTATTTTCTTAAATTTGTACAGCAACTAATATTCTCATTATTTTAATTTACTGGAATTTATCATATTTTAACTTTGTTCTACACAATATCAAGCGTCCATCTTGTAGAGTAAAATTAACTTGTAATTAAATTTGGATTTAAAGTAATTATAAGTTCAATTAAATATATTTAATTTTTTTAAATTTAGTTTGACTAAACATAAATATTAAACTAGGTATACACTTTTTTCATATCTTAACACATCTATTGTATATTTATTGATTTAATAATGACTTTGATCGAAAATTTGTTATTTATATTCTATTATCACTATTTGACTACCTATTTCGGAGGAATAAATATTTCAATGTAATTGGTATATAATTATTTTTTTTAAATTTCACTATTTAAAATTTTAATTAAGTTTATTCCTTTATTTTACAAGCACTTACTATTTCACACAGCTGTGTATTTACTATGAAAATGGCAGTCTAAGCCACTTAAATATATAATAAATTAACTTGGAGTTTTCTGTTATGAGTCGGTTAGTGGATGACTTAATTTTTCAATTACATTGTTGAGATGTTAAATTTCGACACGGTGATCAAACCAAAGACCTTTGGTTTTGAGAGACAGGGTTCTCAAAGGGATCATCCATAAAACGGAATGGAAGAGGGGACGGAGGTAAATAAAATGTAAGAAAAAAGTGTTACGTGGCTTATAGACGAATCCTTACCACTGAGCTATCCAGGAACCAAATATTCTCGGAGTCATCCTACACTAATAGCTTAAGGCAGATTTTATTTAATTAGATAAAATTGAATAAGTATATTTTTAACCATTAACTTTGATCTTAAAATTGCTATATGTAAGGTGATACTTCGTTGAAAATGAGCTAGTTTTAATTCTTATTAACTAATTCCACTAACATCAAAATATATTAAAATGTAAGTTGTTTTTAAAGCTACAAGGAACATTTTATTACCTTTAACCTAAATTTTGGTGTATACTGTTTTGAACACACAAGTTTTTACATAGAGCGGGATATTTTAACGTCTGCAACCCATATCTGCGCTTCAGTTGGGGTAACATTAAATTGTTAGTGAAAAGGGTTGTTTATTCCTCTTAATCTGTGTTTAAATAAATATATATATATATATATTTTTTTTACTCACTCTAATATTTTTTATTCAACAGTAATTATTATTTATTTTATTTATTTATGTATTTATTTATTTATTTCTCACCTGTTATTTATATTTGAAATTTTGGCTAACCATTCTTTTTTTTTCAGTCTTTTTTTATCACTGCCCGTTCAGATTTTACAATAACGATGGGATGTTTGTAGCATTTTGCTGCAAGAGTGGACGAAATTATGATTAAACTTACCCCACCATACTGCCAGCAGCGTCAAAAAGGAACACTCATAACATCACGAATAAACACAACCTCCCGCCACATGTTGATCGTAATACTGGACGTCTATTGTGGATACTGGCGTGCCAAAGAACAAAGAACTTCGATGGTGAAGATGTGCTGCTCACCCCTAGTTACGGAAGAAGGTGGAACTGTCCCGATAGATCCAGAACGATATTATCATGCGCATGTTTCTTTCCCGAATATTCCAGATGTCCACCCCTACCCTTTTGTTCCGTCGCTCCATCTTCTGGGTTATATCGTATATATAGTGGCGTCTGTGCTATGAAGAGTCACTATTGGACTTGGCTAGATTAAGAGCTGGTGAAGCTCTAGCTTCATCGTTATACATAATGTAAGATCTAAATTTACTTTTCGGCGTAGATAATTATTTCTTATTTTCAATCTTGTAATTTATTCAAAATTCCTTTTTCGGCTATTTAATTTAAACTTCAAAAATAATGTAAGATTAACTTGTCATCACTTCAAATATTATTTAGTTGCAGGGTCGAGATATTTATATTTTAGGATCGATCATTTTGTGGTTTAGCGAAGTAAACAAATTGAGATCGACTATAAAGATATTATCGGTAGAATGGGACTAAATTTAGTAAATATTGGGGTATTCAGTTTTGTGAACATTATATGTAATTATTTCCGTGGAAACTTTAAGATTTTCTCAAAACATTTCAGTTCTAAATATTTTTAACCAATTGCATTTAAGGGAAATTTATATTATTTATATTGTATAATCTTGTGGGTTTTTTAATTTTGTGGTATAGAGTATTTTCTTGAATATTGGTGAGGCATATTGTTCGGATTAACTTATATGCTTATTTTTTTTTATCTTAAGATTTAAGTATTGTATGAAGTAAACCTATTTAAGATTTTTTATTGAGTTAACGCCTTATTACAGCTTGTGATTTATTTAGGCTAACGGCAATTTAACTACTTGTGCAAGTTGTGTGATAATATTTAAAACCTACGAGGTTTTCTCTAATTGTTTATTTATATATTCCTTTAATGTCTCAAATTCCTATAACTATTATCAACATTGTCATATATTTATATATTTTCTCTAAAGATTGAATCATGGATAAATAAATACCTTTTGAAACAAGTCATGATATTATTCATAACTATAATCAACCATGCCCTAGGTAACTTTAATCTATGTTGTATATGTTGTTTGTTAAGTTTTCAGTTTAGGAACCTTTTTTGAAAGTTATAAATCATCCTTAAAAAAGCTTTGTGAGGTAGACCGCTCCAATATGTGTACCCGAAACTGGTGGGAGTAGCGGATTTCTGGTTTTTCAATGTTTTCAAAGCATAGAACTTCAAGCACTCGCTTCTATTGCCCTTTTTTGAGCTGTTATTTTTTTATTTTTGTGTTTTGAACCTCCTATTAATTTAAGGACGGTACATGTTATTGATGAGGGACAATAGCCCCATGGCTTCTTTGGTGCTGACTGACAGCTGACAGCTGACTGCTTTGAAAAGCTACCAGACCAAATTATGTATCCCTACACTGAGCCATATGATCTGCAAAAAACATGTGTTTAGCAGCTGTCACTTCTGACGGTCAAAAATGTAGGTATTTACCTAAATGTTGACTGTCAGCTGTCAGCTGTAACTGTCAGTTAGCACCAAAGAAGCCGTGGGGCTACTGTAGTTTGAATTCAGAGTATAAGTACCCAGTTTGCATTTAAGAAGCGTTTAAGGACATTTATCTTAAAAATCACCCTCAGTACAGTATATCCGACTGAGACTTGAGCCACAATCTTCCCCTTATTCGTTGTCCAGACTACCACGATTATAACACCTTATATCCGTTGTGTAAATATTCTGGCCTTAACCGTTATTCAGTGTTGGCTATGAAACTTTTAATAAATTGAGCTTCGTACCAAAGAATGCGAACGTATTCATATTTTTATAAACATTGTATTGATGCAATCTTTTAAAATAATATATTTAGGAATTCTCGCACAATTTCGGGAAAATCTTTAATATATATAATTATTTATTTGACAGGGCTGATTATCTGACACCATATATCAGTCGGTAGCGTGCTTTTTAATAGTTAAGGGTCCTTAGCTCAATTCTTGGTTCGGTAAAAAATGTAACATTGGTGAAATTTGAATTTACCCTTTCAAAGCGATAAATTAATGGCTGGGGCTGTGTTTTGTGTCCGTCATAAATTTAAGTTAGTTTCTAAATCGTGCGTGGTTAATGAATCAGTTCAGACAGCATACGTTAAATACCTAAATGAAAATATGAGACGACAAATATATTTCTAAAAGTAGTTCAATTTGAATGCCCAAAATACGCAATATTAATTAGTATCACGTAAATATGTGAAAAATAGTTTCATCACATGAAATGTAATCATACACCTAAGAAATCACATCTTACGAACAGATATTTGTAAATTAAAAACTACTTTGGCCAATCCCAAAACTCCTGAAATTAAAATATTTCAATTTTTTATTTAAAAAATATGTTTCATATTTTGTTTTATATATGTGTTATGAAAGAATATACTAATAGTAAAGAGATGTATGTGGAAAAACTCATATGGACGGAGTCAGTAATTAATGGGTGCTGAAGGAGTGCGGTTTGAAAGGGAATCTAATAGGCCAATGTGAAAAAAGTGTCTTACGTGGTTTTGGGCATGTTTATTGGATGAATGTAGATCATGTGACGTAGCAAATCTATGAAGGTAGAGTGTGTGGATCAAAAGAAAGGGGTAGGAGACATAATACACGTCCAAATTTTGTAGACGAATGTGACACACAAAAAAAACATTAAATAGTTTTAATAATAAAAGAGCATGTATTACTCGGTGTATGGATGTTGTTGAAATGAAGGAAGTATGCAAGGTTAAAGAAGTGACAAGAAAGTTATTTAGGATGGATTAAGTAGTGCATTTTTTTTTAGCTATATTTGTCAGTGTATTGCCTAACTCGCAGAAGAATGGCGTGATTAGATATGTATATGTTTTGTAATATTAAAGAGATAAGTTGGTATTATTTACTTAAGTTATTGACAATATAAATATGATATTTTGAAATGTGGCTCTTTTGGCATTTTCAATTTTAAATGTGCCTCTTATTTTAAAACGAATTTTAAACGATTGCCTTCGACCATTCTACCAACGAAGCAGGTAGTAACCGAATCAATCACTCATATTTTCTTAAACTTTTTGATAAAGTCAACCCAGTAGTAGTTTAATTTTGACCAACATCATTTTATTAATTTTGACCAACATCGTTTTATTAACATCTAGTAAAAGAGTTTTTTGACTGGAACGCGCGGGTAAAATTTACAAATCCTTGCCTGTGGTATTAATTATTTTTCTAAATGAACGTCCAATCACTCTGGAAATTAGAATTCCTCTAAATTTTAACTTCCTCTTTTTACTTTCTCTCTATCTTACAGGTAGAGAAAGTATGGTGATCGTCAAAAAAATCGAAATCGAGATTTTGATGAATTTTGACGTTTCATGAATCCCTGAGTCCGAAAAAGTGGTTTTTGAATTTCCGTCTGTCTGTCTGTCTGTCTGTACCTCCAACTAGAGCCTAAACTATTTTACCGATTGAGCTGAAACTTGATATCTAGGGTTTTCATAGGGTTGCCCCGAGGGATTTTTGGAATTGGATATCTACCCCTAAAATTAAGGGTAGTTTACTGAAGGGAAAAAAGAGAAAAAGTCGATTTTCTCAAAAT
>CABFWB010003447.1:0-19940 GCA_902151455.1 Timema bartmani | reverse complement strand
AAATGTATAAATGAATAATTAAATATCAATGCGATGACTTGAAGATCTGCAACACCTTATAAACTGTTAAAACTTTAACCAGAAATCGAAATTTTAATACGAAGTGTTGACCCTTGTGGAAGACATTAAACTGTTTGAAATGTTCTTAGGTGGACAAAGATGCGCCTCTTTTCTCATTGATCCTATATCATTGTATATTATTTTATGCGTGTTCTTATGTGGAGTGGTGATGATACAATGTACATTATTCCGTTCAGAAATCTTACGAGTTTATAGAAAGAGAGAGAAAGTCTGTGCGGTGCGCTGTACCATTTATTTTTTCAAGCATTGTGTTTACTAATCATTAGAGCTATATGCTTATGTACTATTTACGCTAATGGTTTTAGAGACTAGGTAGGCGATAATTATAGGAAGTGCATTCACGGTGGATAACCAGTTAGTAAAAACCACCATAATCACACCCGACCTAGATTCGAACCTTAGTCTCGCCGTCATCGGCAGTCTTGTCTACCGCCAGAGTAGTGCGTTATACCATGCGGCCACTGAAGCGGGTTACCTTACTTTACCTTACTGTGGAGTCACACGTTCACCGAAAAAATAGAACGGAACAGAAACGTGGTCACGTGACAAACTCTAAGCCAATCACAAGATATCCAACGCGAGCTGTTCTGCTGAAGTTTAACTCATCTCTACTTTGTCCGTTCTGCCTGAGATGTTCAGTGCAGGAGAACCAATCTAATCTCGGAACCAACCTTCTCCAATCAGTGCGAATGATCATTTGTCAACGCATGCGCTCTACAGCCAGAATCAAGAAGACAGTTTAGTTGGTTGTTGTGAGGAGATTTGAAATAACTCGTTAATGTAAAGCGTGTTTATCGATGTATTGGATTGTGCCACAACACAGCGTTATAATTTGAAAACTTCCATCATGACAATGATCTAAAAAATATATTTACACACTAGAAAATGAAATATGTTGATAATCAGCTGTTTTAAGATAGCGTTGCAATGTATCATGGGTCAACAACATTCAGCGTGTGAATTGCTGCGCTAATCAAGCAGATTTATCTTTATATTTTCGACGAAAGTGTGATTCAATATTTACTCCATTATTTTGTATTTTCGGTTGGCCTGTACGGGAAGTAGCCAGCGATTATCAGGAAAGTAAATAATAAATTCACAGACGTCTCAATTGCCTCAAATAACACATTTATTTACTCAACGTATACTATAGGAACTGTGAACTTGGACTCACCAAACTGTTCCACCCCCTATGCTCTTTAAACTCGGGGTGGCTAATAAGGCGGTAATGGAAGGAGGTATCCCCCCGTGACCCATTTAATGCCCAGCGTTAAATTGGTGCCAGGTAATTGAGTATGCAAATTATTTCAGCTTGTATAATTACGTGTTACTACTGGTACCATTTCCCTCTGAATTTCACGGTCGTTCCTTCATAACATCGAACGGAAACAAGTTAGGAAGAGACTAGATTTCTAAATGGTCGATACAATTTGTCTTTTCGGTCGAACGCCTCATTTCAGATGTTTGTTTTTATATAATCGTGTCTTACTATATGTATGAGAAAAAACATATTTTTACTAATTTTACAAATATCTAACAGTTGAAGGAGGATTAATCTAGAGGAAGTGTACCGATATTTACATGGAAGGAGAGTGGAAAAAAATCTTGGAAAAACCACCTTCAATACATCCAATGGGGATTCTAGCCTAGAAGTCAAGATCCGTCATAATATAGGTGTTCATAATTTTCTATATTACAATAGGCCTACTTCATTAATACGAGAAAAGGAAAAAGTTTTACATTTTGTTCGTTTAAATAGTATTTTACTAAAAAAATAGCATTTAAAAATGAGATCCTTAATATATTTTTAAATAGATCCCATAAATTAAATGGCTCAATAATATTTTCAATGTTGGAGATGTAAAATAATTTTAAATTTATTATTTTACAACCCCTAACAACTTTATACCAGGAATGTGTGTTTGGGCTACATTCCTCGTAGCCCAGTAGTGGAAAGAATACCCAGTACTAATGTACCGTTGCCCAGGGGACATCCAAATGTACTAATCATACATCCTTTCCATGGATGTTCTTTCCATGTCCCAATGAGATAAAGTGGTGGTGATATGAGTATGAGGGTGATGGTGAGTATGAGGTTGATAGTGAGTATGAGGGTGCTACATGAATAATAAGTATAGAAATTGACATTCATTCGGATTTTTTATTCAAAGTATCCAGCGTTCAACCTGATCTTCAAGAAGTGGTAGGGAAAAAAAAATAAGAGGCTTCACTTATCTCACTAATATATTATTAGATCCAAATGAATAAATTTACACTTTTTCATAATTAATAAATTTTCATGTAGGCCTAACTAATCATTTTAGTGTTAACTACTAATATTATATTCATTATTATTACAACTAGAGTTAGTGTAAAATAAAAGTATGTAAAAACACATTTGACTCTGATTCACTCTGCCAAATTCCCAGTTTCGTAGGTTTTCTACTATGAATTATTAATTTGAGGGATTATATACATAGGATGGATTATATTCTAATGAGTAGAAAAAACGGGGGATCCACCGATATAAAAGAGCCTCTTGGGGAGTCCTAGACTTGTAGGTCATTAGGAAACACTATTTCACACACTTGAAACCATAACTTTATTAATCTCTTAACTATCTTAAATCAAAGATCATGCAGTCCAAGCCGTTAACCTCATCTGTTCTGATATCAGATGATGGAGAGATCAGAATTTTAAAACTGGTCATATCTAATGAAGGCCATTATTCCTCAATTGCTTCCCACTAGCTCTACAAACACATTTTGATATATATCTCATTTACATTACTTGGGGAAAATATCCAGTAAAGTTTATCAAAAACTGTCGATATTACATGTGTGGAAATTAAACTAAACGTATGTTCTGAAACAATTATTTTTATGTTTACAATTACTTTTAGCAAGTCATCTTGCTACCCATTCGGGTAATACTACTAATTACGCTAGCGGTTCTATGGATAAGAAGGCTATATTCACAGGAAGTGCACCCGTATTTGTGTGGAAAGATAATTTAACACTATTTTGAAAAGAAAAAAAAATTCTCAGTACACCCGACCGAGATTCGAATCCCGATCTCCTCGTCATCAGCATTCTAGTTAACTGTGAGATTAGCGCGTTAGACCATGCAGCCACTCAAGCTAATTTATCAACCAAAAATATTGTCATAAAAGCTATAAAATACAGATTTTAAATCACTAAAACCCCTCTCAGCTTAATGTTAAAGTTCATGTTAAATCTTAGCACGAATATATAGTGATTAAATCCATACAACACAGATGGTAAACGTCAATAAACTTTCAAATGTTAGCGCCCCTCCATCATGATTAAATACTCCTCTTGCCAAGTCAGTCAGCCCCTACACCCCTTTTTCCTGTTATTCGTCTCTCCTTGTATTTAAGTACAGATTGATCAGAGAAGAGCAGTGTAATCATAGGTCATTAATCAACCGGTAGCTGTACTCGACTGTCAGAGCTTCTTGAATGGGATTTCCGAGGACTCGTTACGTTCAAACACACGCAGTTATTTTATGGAATCGACCGTATAGACGGAACCTGCGTCCCATCATAAACAAGCCTGATTTCTTATTGATAAAATGTAGGGCATATACTGTATCAACCATTTAAATAATTCTAGCATATGTGAACGTTTTTGGGGCGAAGGATTACGATGGACAGTTATGTTTTACGTTCCACCGAACTCAAATTATTCATCTAAGATTCAAGGAATTCTCTCTCACTTAAAACTTGTAGCATTTATAAAACGAAATAATATACAGGTATTTATTTATCCATGATTCAATCTTTAGAGAAAATATATAATATATATGACAATGTTGATAATAGTTATAGGAATTTGAGACATTAAAGGAATATATAAATAAACAATTAGAGAAAACCTCGTAGGTTTTAAATATTATCACACAACTTGCACAAGTAGTTAAATTGCCGTTAGCCTAAATAAATCACAAGCTGTAATAAGGCGTTAACTCAATAAAAAATCTTAAATAGGTTTACTTCATACAATACTTAAATCTTAAGATAAAAAAAAATAAGCATATAAGTTAATCCGAACAATATGCCTCACCAATATTCAAGAAAATACTCTATACCACAAAATTAAAAAACCCACAAGATTATGCAATATAAATAATATAAATTTCCCTTAAATGCAATTGGTTAAAAATATTTAGAACTGAAATGTTTTGAGAAAATCTTAAAGTTACGCTTATGTAAAGTACCCTCAAAATAATTTTCGGGTGGAAATAAGAGCTACCATTTTGTTTCAAATGATAAGCAGTGACTAGATAAGAATTTTAATCAAAATCGTTATAGCTAATTTTAAGAAAATTATATTTACTTTTGTCTTACACTTAGGCCTATCTAATTTTAAACAATCCTGAGGGAAGATTTAGGAAAGTCTTGGATAACAAGTCTTAGCCCGAGCAATAAAATGGTCTCGACTCTAGATAGAGATACAGACACAGAGATGACATAGAGAAAACAACTTTTTTTCGGTTTCAGTTGATTATGAAACGTCTACATTTAAAAAAAACTTAAAGAGTTATTATTATTTTTTTAACAATAACATTCCTTCACTCCCTAAAGGGTCAATAGAAACTAATAATGGGTCTTACATTAAATTCTCTTTTTACTTCTGTTCATAACTGTAGCCTATGTTTAAGAATTTACCTAAATATTAGAAACCATAATATGTTATTTTCAAAGATCAAAGTGAAATAAGGATTGTATTTTAAATTCTAATTCTATGGGTAGTCCAATAAAAAATTATTTTTAAAAATTAAAAATTAAAAAAAAATTGTATAATAATTATCAAATTTAAAATTGACATCTTTTGAGAGTTTTACATGATAAATAACACTGTATACTTAATTTTAGGTTAGTTTAAAATCAGCTTGTTTAGAATAATTTCATTTTTAAATTTTACTAATTATAATATATGGCTATGAATGGATTCTGAAACAGGTATTTGTAAATCAATTTTCATGTTAAGCAAGACTCAAGAGTGTATTTGATAAAGATTTTGTTTCTAGAATAAATTTGTAAAAGTCTTGTTTGATAAAATTCACGTGCTTTTCTTTTTTTTCGAAATTTTCCTTTCACGTTCTTGGATAATTTTTTTGAAATATCTAAGTAAATCCTTGAAAAAAATTCAATACGAGCTATTTTAATAGAAGTTAATTTTATACCCTATTTAGGTTAAGAAAATCTAGGCTCTGATCATGATGCGTATTTAAGAATGGTTGAGATCATCATATAACTTATACAGGTAGAATTTTAAAATATTTTCTATTGTGCAGTTATATTTTATCTTTGTTTAACCAAAGAGGTTTTTTATGTAATATTATAAAAAAATACGATCAAAAACTCACGTTCTCTTTAATGCCAACTTAAATAAATCACTGCTTTAGGTGCCCGTACTTGGCCGAATAGTCTTGTTCCGATCCTGCACGAGGTTACACGAACGAAGTCTCGAGTGGGCTCTGACGGGTTGACCCGCAATTAGAATTATCACTCTTCTTGTTTCTCCTCCAACCTCTCTTTCGATCCATTCCTTGGTCCCCGGGATCTTCTGTAGTACGCCGAGACCTAAAGTAATTACTTTAGCTATTCTAGTCAAGTCCCATTATTTGACTAGAGATGTTCAAGAGAAAAGTCAGTTAAGATCACAGCTTCAATTTCATCCGTATTAAAGGATTTACTTCATTTCCAAGTCTCTACTTTGGTGAAGTGAATAATCACTCAGAAATTTAAATGCTTCGTTAGTATAACAATAACAGATAATTTAGTAAATAGAAGCACTTCAATAATTGCTACTAGCGTAAAACCCAAACAGGTAGTAAGATTCGGTGTTGAAAAAAAAAATTTTTACCCACTTTTGCATAAGCTTAAGTTTATTATAGCTACCAGACATGCTTACCAACTTAATTTAGGGCAATAAACTTACCACCAACACAGGTGGGCTTATGTAATATTTGTCAGTTTCATCTAGTCTGATTTTATGTTTACTGGGAGATAGGGGATTGAATACCGGCTGGGTCTACTGAGAATTGTCATTGCAAATGGGTTTCTCAATTTTTCTCTATATAAATAGTGATACGTTTATTTTAATATCATACCTTTCTCATTACTTACCCGTTAAACGCTTATAGCCACGATGGTAGTAAGACACAGTTAAAATAATAAGTAAGCTTACTGAATAAAGAAAAAATCAAATATAAAAGCTGAATACTATTATATTAACAACTACATAAGAGTTTTTGAGGTTGGTCTTCACTCTATAAATCATAAAATAATGTCATGCGTGATACAACCTTCATTTGTCTTCAGTACACTTTTAATTATTTCATTATATACCCTGCTCTTCTGAACATCTTTATTTATAACTAATATAATTATGTATGTCTTTACTTCCCTTTGTGTTATGATGCCTTAGCTCCAGGCATACATTCTCTATTAATTAACTTATATTTAACTCTAGGAGGCCCAAACACACACTCATCAGTGGTCATATAACCGCTTCTAATAAACAATATCCAATATTTACCATCTTAATCATTATATATTTAGAACGTCATAGCATACTTTTAGATGACAACTGATAATTTAGTTATATTACCATGAATTTGTATAAATATTTATGGTGAGAAATACATAATGGAATTAGAGGACATGAAATTCTTAGGAGTCACCTACTATAATACAATGCGTAAGAATAGAACAGCTCAGTATCAAAGATCGTGCATAGTTTATTATGCTTGATTTTGAATATTGTAACGTTATCTTGGTGCCTCCTGATTAGAAGCAAAATTGGCGTGTTATCTTTCTTAACCCCACTCCTTCACGTCGAAAACTACAATTTTCATGTTTTCTCGTTGTTCGTCATGAGATTCTTAATAATTAAGTGTATCGGTAATTTTTCCACACACTTGCACTTTAGGTATATTTTATCATGGAAACACAGGTATATTAACTATGTTTGATTTATTCAAATGGAATCCCACTTGATTATTCCGGAATCAGCACAGTTGGCATTTAAATAATATTTTTGATACGTGGCGGCAGCTTTAAAGCGGGAAATTTGGATTTTAGCGTGCCAAGGACCCTACCTACAGTGGGGTTGCAATTCAAGTTATGTTGGAAGAGCCCTTTTCCTTGTTATAGTCATACAAGCAGGCTTCTAGAATATTCCAATTTCATAGGACCCCACCATGACTCTGTAAGCATTTAAAAACGAAAGAAAGACGGTTACTAGAAAAAAATTCCTGAGATTAACTTGTTCAAAAAATATTGACAGAGGGGTGGAAACAGATTTTTTTTAAATTGTATTTTAAGACAGCGACACTGAATCTTGTCAAAATCATAANAAAAAAAAAAGGAAATGACCATCCAGATTTCTAAACTGGAAGATAAAATATTATTAAACATATGGATTCAGTGAGTTTGATATTTTAAAATTGTTCATTAACTCGAAATATATAAAGGGAGGGAACTTTTGATTTGGAATATTACAAAAAGGAAAATATATATATCATTACAATATAATAATAATATTTATTATTATAGTAATAACAAGAGTAAGAATAAAAACAACAATAATAATAATAATGCTATAATAATTAAATATTGTTTGCAAAATTTGTTTTTTATTGTATATTTTACTTCTAGTGTCAACATGAATTTTATCTTTCATTTATTATATAATATAAAAAAAGATGGGGAAGATAAAGAGACATATTATATTATAACATTATATTATTGTTAAACTATAATTATGTGTTATATTATACTAAATCTCTTTCCACTTTTCTCTAAAATAATTTCTTTAGAAAAAAACTTGTATCTTTAACTTCTCTTTCCTTACAACTTTTATCTAACGCTCACCTTATTTACTTACATTGCTTTCTTTATCTTTCCAGTTTTAAACTTCATCTCTACTCCTTATCGCTCTCCATATTTCTTAACTTTATACAGGCTAGTCTTTGGTCTTACCTTCTTCCCTCTCCGGTTACAGAACAAAACCTATATCTCCCCTTTATTTTTATATATTAATCACTATAATATTAAATGCATTAGAAAAATAGGCTCTATTTTATGCAGTTATAATTCAGAATATATATATATATAATCTTTAGTACACTGAACCTGGTTCCGAATCACTACAGTAGGCCCATGGCTTCTTTGGTGCTGAGTGACAGCTCACAGCTGACAGCTGACGGCTTTGAAAAGTTACCAGACCAAATTATGTATCCCTACGCTGAGCCATATGATCTGCAAAAACATGTGTTTAGCAGCTGTCACTTCTGACAGTCAACATTTAGGCATATACCTAAATGTTGACTGTCAGAAGTCAGCTGTGAACTGTCAGTCAGCACCAAAGAAGCCACGGAGCTACTGTACATCCCTGTTACTGGAAAACTAGACTTAATTGAGCCTGACTATTAGACTACGTGCCCGCCATAATGGGTCGCAAGGGTTATACCCATTAGCGTTTCTGAGGGAACTGCAGGTCTTATGGAAAAAGCATTATCTTCGCTCTCTCTCAGTTAACTGTTGCCAAATATCCCCACTCTCAGCTATGTCAGAAGGTCTGCTGAGGTAAGAAGGAGCTACTGGCAACATCGACTAACCAGAGTTGCGAAACTTGTATTATCCATGCGGGGGAGATTGACCATAAAAAAAAAAGTGAGAGAATGACAACGCTGTTTCCCAAAAGTAAGCATTCAGTTCCCTTAGTGAATACATCCAATGCATTAAAAACGTTGCATACATGTGACTTCACAGCTGGTCAAGATAGGATTTCACAAGTTAATTAATTTACGTTTTATTCAGCGAGTTTTAAAGATATAACGTTGAAACAAAAAACATAAATTCTTAAATAGTTCTAAAAATAGTCCTACAGTGTCCCAAAACTATTATTTTTATCTTTGAGTAGTTTTTTGTAAACTTGATTTTTATGAATCCTCTAAAACTTAGGCTATTTGGCTGGTTCACGAAAATGTCCTGTAGGAGTCTTCCATCCATGATGTGTGATAAAAAAAGGTCCTGGTAGCATAAGTTTATCTAGAATATTAAACAAGAAAGAGTTAAAATTTAAAAGCAGATATTAGAATGACTGTGTAAACTCGTCAGAGGAAGAGGGAAAGAGCTATCAGCACGTAGACAAGAGCTTTCTCAGGGTGAACTTCTCATTTTCTTCCCTCTCTTTCTATTTCACATATTAGTGTCCAAGTATGACAGTGTTTACCCTGCTTTGGTGCTTGAAGTTAATATGCAACCCGCTTCGAAAATAGCTTCAAAATCTCCAACTAGGCAACATGTTAATTACCTGATCTAACGTGGTAGGAAAGAGAGAGAGATTTAAGAATAACAAGGATGGGACAAATGTTTTCATGGGTGTTCCAATCTAGTTTGAAAATAGAGCTATAACATTCTAATTCAGATGTCATACTTGACAGTAAGGCATGGTGGTGCGTGGATAGTTCTTCTTGTAAATCCCCTTTCTTCCCCTCACCACTCATTTTGATATTAAACTTCACAGTAGATAGATGACTTGTCAAAAGATCCATCACGTAAAGAACGTAAACATATATATATATATATATACAGCATAATATATAAAATATATTTCCTTTTACACATCCATCAGCCATAGAAGAAAATATACCAGCGGGTGCGCAGACATATAATCTGATCTTCCAATGATAAATAGGTGAGGGTTTGAATCCTGGCCCATTGTAACGAAATGGATTTACCCTATTATTCTTCACTACTTCCTCTTTAACGCCTATCTGTGTACATCTTCTATAGAATGCTATCCACCCCCTTCCAATCGGCATTTTCGTAGCCCTAACATTTGTAATGCCTAAGCTAGCTATTAAGAAACGGTGCACACATAAAGTAATACTCTGTTTACTACTCTTAAAACCAATTAAATTCTCTATTACTAAATTCCGTAGATAAAATTTTGATATTAACTATCACAAAACCTGTTTCGGTGGCCGCATGATCTTAAGGTGTCACTATCTCAATAGACCAGACCGCCGATGTGAGGGAAATCAGGGTTCAAATAATTTACCATAATTGGTTTAAAAAAAGGGATTTTCTACTCTTCCTCCACGCAAATGCAGGTACAATTCCTCTAAATTCAACCTAACTCATATCTAACTCATTAAAATTATTGGTGTTTAAGCGTATACTCTGAATAGGTTACACAAATTAGCCAAGGAAATACCCACTAAGAGATAATAATATGCACATTTACAAGGCCCGATATTTTACTAAGGGCACAGAAAGAGAGAGGGCCTTAACACCCCCAACGGGATTTGATGGAACTCCGTAGAGGGGTCTATATACGCGTAGATAGATTTTATTAGCTAGTAATATAGAAGAATTTTCAAACGAACCTCATAAAGAAAAATATATTTAAGCCTTTAGCTTTGTTTTTATCCTGGTTTTGAATATAGTTAGTTGTAGAAACATAAATTGAATTCCTTATGTAATTTTTTTTTAATGTATGAATTAAGATTCTAATAATATTTGGGAAATTTTTGCATATTCTCACGGCGTTCGTGCTATACGCATATTTACTAATCATGCTAATGTGTTAAGGATGAGCAATTTTAAATTTAGAGGAAGTGTTTCAATAAATTAGTTTATAATTTTTAAGAAAATTATTCATAGTTATTAGTTGAGAAAAAAAGCGCAAAAGATGATTTAATGATTACGTCACCCTAGTTTTTACTACAAATTGGCTTCATGTTTGATGAATGGAAAAATGTAAAAAATTTGTAATGTGCATCTTAAGGAGTAGCTTGTGCTCGAAGTCACTCCATTTCTATGACTTAATTGCGCTGGATAAAATTTGCACCCTTTAAATCTGGTCGAATATACTACCGAAGAGCGTGGGTACACAAAAGCTAAAATGAAAAGTGCGAAAAGTGCGAAACAGCGCAGGCGATCGGGGTACAAAAGAGCGTAATTCTGAATCACCGTAAAAAGTCAAGTTTCTCTTTCCATTATTTTGTTTGGCGGCAGGAATTCGTAGGCTACTGGAATTAACAGCTGTCTAACTTCACCCTTTTAAACTTGATTGTCCTATAACCTAATCTAACCTAACCAAACATAACCTAACATAACATAAACTAAAAGCTCAATGCCAGTTATTTGAAAGCCACGATAAGGCTACTTACACGATCTGTACAACTGTACACTTGCGATGTTTTGTGCCGGCTTTATTTTGGGACCACGAGGTTGCACTGTTTTGAACCTGTGCTCTTTGGGGCCGTAACCAAGCTGGTCTGAGCCAAGTTTTGGTCTTAAGGATCGGATTGAATACTTAAATATAAGAACGGGTCACCTAATAAAATACAATGATTCGGTAGACGCAAGTTATTATAAAAATAATTACATATGCAGCGTATAAAAGGAAGACAGGTATTTTTAGGACTAATTTTTTCCCCTAAATAGCTGTAGGTTGCATGTTGCATACAGTAACGTTATGGGGCGTAATTTGTCCAGGAATGCTTTGAGGCCGTCCTTATTATGTAAGGCTTTAATTCATGATTTTCTTCCCCCTGTTCCTCCCCCTCGTAAAGGATCGGTAAGATTTAACGTCCCTACGCCCCCCTTCCGCTCTTTCTAAAGCTAAATTTTACGATTGAAGAGAGTTTGGTTAAGTTTAGTTTAGTATAAGTAATTATTTATATACATAATGATTATTAGCAAAGCGAGTTATAGGAAATTTTAGAATATTTAATTTGCAGTAAAATTGGATGTAACATAATTAAATTAAATATAGGTTAAATTCTATAATTTATTTGTTTATTTATTTTATGATTTAAAAAAATATATATATATTTTGTCTCATCATAAACATTGATACAAAACCTTATATAAGATGAGTTCTCAATCCCCTTAACCTCGTAATAAAACAAAATAAGAGATTGAGAGCACTTCCACCCAAAAATTTACCATCACGTAATTTAAGGACGAGGCCCCTTCAGTGAATCCAGACACGAAATATCCGCAATCCGTACATATTTATGGATCGCAGCGTAATTTTGACCATCCCAGTGTTCGAACGTTAGGAAAAAACTGATACGGATGCTATATTTATTGAAATAAGTACGGGAATAACGCTCGAACGTATCGGTCTATCAGCCTAGAATATCAAATTTGTGAACTCCGGAAGGAAAAAGAAACAACAAGGGGGGTAGCCTACACTGGTTTCTCGGAAATGATGTCGCTCGAAGGCAGAAGCTACCAGATGCTTAGGTTCTCAACACAATGAAACATCAGATCCACCGCGCCGGATGTGAACAGTGCCGTCAATAAACAAAGCTCAATTCAATCTCCCACAAAAGCTCCTTTGTCGATTCCAATGTTGTTTTTTTTAAAGAAGTAAAGCTATAGTGATTGACAACAGCCTGTTTCCGCAAAGCTCTATGTTTCCTAGAATGAAATGTCATTCTGTGAGAGAAGTTTTATTTAAACACTTATCGCACATTTTTTTAAATTAACTTTGGAGAAGAGGGGAAGTGAGAAAATATCAGTGTTTTGCTGTTTTTATGTAAAAATATAAATTTTTTGGTCAAAATAATAAAATATTTCTCCAGCAGATACATAAAGTTTATTTTTCCTCATATTATGATATAAAAAGAGCTCGAATTTCTTAAAAGGGTGTCTAGGAATTTAGTGACAACTTTTCTCTTCATTTAAAAATGTTTCTGATCTAATGCCACTGTTATAAGAGGCGGTACACGAATATATAGCTACTGCATTTTTTTGAACATGTATTGCCACTTTGTACAACTATAATTGGGACATGAGTGAACATTTTAGGATAGGGAGGCTTTCGGAATGTCCTTTAGTATTCAAGATGGCAGCTATTTTCCAAAATTGCTTCCCGAGACCCCAAATTCCCAAGAATTGTCAAGTCATATCGTGTTTGGTGTGGTTTACTTATGTTTTTGACTCATGTAACACAAATATATGGTCAAAATAAACAGAAGGAGACTAGCTCATATGTTTTTTGTTAAGTTAGTGTAAATGTAAAAAACATCTAAATAAAGTTTACAACTGTTTTTATATTATAGTTTTTAGGTAAAACTATAAAGCTACAACTGTGAAAAAATGTTCAGGAATGCAGTATGGTGGTGTATGGAGATGTTTTATTTCTCTATGATCAAAGTTTTTGCAGTAGTATCTGAATCTTTGAATTTTGTTTAATATTGTAACTATTTGACTCAATATGTACGTAAAATCGACAAAAAGCCTGAAAATAGTTTCCGCAGAGACGCTACGTAGACCAATTAATTGGACTAAATTTGATTTGTGTCAGCAAGACATAAAATAAAATCTTGTGACTCTAGCCCACAGCAAGAAAGTTGAACAGCGAAATAAGGGATATGAATTAAAAGTTAGGGGTATTGAAGGGTTCTATCATTTGAATGAGCTACCATCAGTCATGAATTTTGAAAAACTAGATGTAGAAGAAGGAATCAAATTCACCTTTATTATTCGTGAGGCAAAGGTAAATTGGAACAAATCATGCTCGCAGAAATATAATTCAAACCATTTTAAGAAGACCCACCGGAAGGTATTTTAAGTCTGTTGAAGATATCCCATCATCTCAAGCATCTACCTCTGATTGTACTGGTAATGAAGGGCGTTAGATAACCATATCCACCGTTCCACTACTTAAAACTTTTGCGGATATATGTTGCTTGTATAGGCGTGGATCATTCTGGAATCAACCATTGCATCAGGTGATGACATTTGAAATAGAATCTCAACTTTGAATTGCATCAACACCAGAAACACTTAGAGAACTTGGTCATAAATCTAACAAGAAGTAATAATATCACAAGTAGTGCATTAAGAAGCATATAAATTCGTTGCGGCCAACAGTTAACATGGAACAAAGCCAGCTGATGTGCGAGGGAATCAAATTTGCAGAATTGGTATCACACGTCCAAGGAAAACTTGACACAGAGGGAGTGTATAACGTTTTCAGGATGTTTGATATAATTCTAATATATGGCGACAGGCTAAATCACCTTTTAAATGTATAAGGTCATGTATAATGTCAAATTCCACAAATTTTGCTTGCTGGAAAGGATTGAGGCTCACTTTTCACAGCTTTTTTTTGTAAAGGCCGGAAAAGGATACCAACCTGCTAGGGACACGATAAGATACATTTCTAACCTATGTTTTCGCCTACTTTAAAAAGGCATTCGATATAATTAAATTGAATAAAATTATTAAAATAATCGAGATACTGGAGGGACAAGAGGCGAGTGCAAGTCTGTATCTGGGACAGTGAATGAAGGTGAGACCAACAGCTTAGAGATAGGAAAATTATTGAGACAAGGACGCTGTTTGTTACCCAGTTTGATAAACTTGTTCGGGGAGTGGCTGGTCAGGGAAGCCCTAGAGGGACGTGGCAATTTAAGAAAAGGAGGACGCGTCACCAACACAATAAAATACTCAGATTATATAGCATTGGTGGCTAAAGATATTAAAGAGTTGCAGTATGTTATGGACTGGATGGAGGAGATAGACAGAAGATATAGTATGGAGTTCAACATTGAGAAGTTAAAAATGATTGTGACTTCCATAAAGTAAGACCCACTGAAAATCAAAATTGGAAACCAGGAACTGGGAAAAAGAGCAATCCAAGTACCAAGGAGTCTGCTAAAAAAGAATGCCTACTGCACCAAATGAATTGTGTTGAAGATCACCATGGCCTAGGAAACTTTCAACAAGGAGAGGTTACTGCTGACCAGCAAGTTGAGTTTGATACTGAGGTAGAAAATGATGAAACGCTACATTTGGATCATCGTGCTGTATAAAGCATAAACTTGGATTCTTATGAAGGTGGAAAAGAAATACTCTGAACGCTTTGAAATATGTTGCTGGAGAATATTTGAGAAGATCAAATGGACAGGAATGGTGACACATTAATAAGTCCTAAGAACATTGGGTGAGAAGAGAACAATTTAAAATGTGATTCTTTGGTGCAAATCCAACTGGATTGGACACATTCTTAGGAGATACTGTCTTCTGCATGACATCATAGAAGGAAAGGAAATAGAATATTAGGACGAAGGAGGATTCAAATATTATATAACTTTAAGGAAAGAAGAACGTTCTGAAAGCTCAAGAAAAAGGCAAAAATGAGTAAAAATAACCAAATATTTGGGCTAGCTTTCAAGATTTATACAAAGAGTGGATAATTATCTGAGTTTATTTATTAATTCTTATTAGCACCGATTCTTAATAAACGTTCGCACTATACGCCTATATACTAATTACATTAATGTGTTAGAGATGTGAAGGTTCAATTTAGAGTAAGTGTACCTGCATTTGCGTAGTGCAAGCGTGGAATAATATTTAGGAAAAACCAACCCCAGTACACCTGACCATGATCGAACCCCGATCTTATGGTCTTATGCAGTCTTAATATATTTGGAGAGTGATGCCTTAGTACATGAGACCACCGTTGCGGGTATGAGTTTATGTACACACGATAAATTGTAATCGGTTTACCAAAAATTCAGACCACACTGCTAAAATAACTTTGAAAATGTTGGTTTTTTGCAAAAGGATATTATATGAAAACGTATGTACAAGCATTGTGTAGTAACATTTATATTTTCCTGGTATGATACGAGAGTTAAATTAATCACGGTTCTTTGTCCAAAGTACGGTGCTCTCATTTGGCTGTACAGAGTAACGACAAGACTATTTTGTTGAATTCACATCCAAGTAAGAGACCTTCCTCTCCATGCTACCATTTTAATTCCATGGGGTTCATTATGGGTTATCTACTTTTACGAGAACTTGTTTCCCTCGAAATTCCTCAACCTCATCTCGTCCACTAACTTCTCCCTCTTTTAAAAGACGCCTTTTTAGCGTAACCCCACAAGCAAAGTAAATGTAATATAAATTGTCGTCTTTTGACTTGGTTATTCGGTGTACAAGAACACACACACATATACAGAAGACTGCATTGCCTGCTTACCAGACTTGTGTGCTCGGGGTTAGTAATTTATGTGGCAGAAAAAGGGAGGAGGGAGTCAGTCTACTATAGTTAAAGAGGATAGGTGTGGTGGGGGGTAGGATAACCCCTCCCCCCCTAAAGTAAGGTGTATGGTGAAGTCCTGAGTGGGGTAGGTGGGGCAAGTACCAAGGGAAAGGTAAGCACGATTTGTATTTTCCTCTAGCTTGAAACAACATTTCCTATACAAAAATGTTTTTCATAGGAACAACGACACATATCCAATTTGTTACAATTCAATTTTTAGTGAGTGACTAGAATATTATTATTATTATTATTATTAGCACCACGTCTTACTACCCGTTCGGGTTATACGCACTTACGCTAATGTGCAATGGGAGGGTGATTGTGAGATGAAATGGAGGACCTACAGTTTAACGTGGAATCCGAACCACGGTGGAGGCCTGGCATTCCTCACATTCACAAGTTGTGATTAATACACGTCTTGTCAGAGGTGAAGGAAGGGTTTGGCAATCAGATAAATCTGTGCCGGGACCGAGGATTGAACCCCGGACCTTCAGCACAGAAGTCTGACACCTTACCCCTAGACCACCATGTCACCCTAAATATAATATTACTTAAATACATGTGACAAACTTAAAACACAAATTTCAACCCTTCTTGGGTTATTTTCAACAATCCAGCCCAGAGTATTTTCAACATATAGCCTAAGCTGCGTTATGCGCATGAGCAAGTTAATATGGCTCAAGATGGAGTATAGAAAAATTGCCCAGGCAGCTATTAGAAAAAAAAATAGCAAGGCATAGCTTAGCTTAATTTAGCTTAGCTTTCTGTGTGAACCAACACATTTAAATATAAAGTCCGCGATTTTTTTTTTAAACAGTTAGCACACCAAAACCTAGCTTAGCTTTCAATGTGAATCGGCTTTCATATATTAACCTAAATATAGAATAGACTCAAATCCCAGCCACCCACCCACCAATTCATCACTGTTAAAGGGGAAACCCACATTTCGCCAACTTAACATTTTTCGACCATATTGGGAATCCAAACCAGTACCCTTAGATCAATAGTCAGACTCGCTAACAAATAAGCCAAAGTTTCCGTCCATTTATTATTTATTCCCCCAATACAATAAAAACTATGGTATAAATAGTTATGGAAGCAAATATTATTTGTATTGTAACGCTGATTTATTTTTTCTGTTCAACGATGACTTTACAATTGAAACTTGATTATAGATACATTTTGCTTTGTAATATTTGACGGATTTTAGATACGTTGGCCAACAAAAACATATATTCATCCGAAATGAGTAACAATATTTAAAATATGTACATGAAACATACATTAATTAATTAATCAATGTATAAGTAACGAATTAACTAACCAATCTTTTATATTTGCTAGTTAAGTTTATAGCCACATCTAAAAATCGTATTCTTTAAATTTAAAAATGACACCTGGACAGAGGAATCGAGTCCAGGACCTTTGGCTTAGTATGGCAATGCTCAAACCACTGAGATATCCAGAAATCATCCCGTGCCCAGGGTCATTCTTCAATGACATTTTAAGGCAGATTCTGTGATGGACGTGCGGAAATCATCAAATGCATATGTGTGATTAAAATCACAAGTTATCAGATAACTCGGCTACCTTTGACTTGAGAGTGCTTTATGCTGCAAATAATATAATGACAACATTAAGAATGTGCATATTATTATAAATTAAATAACCATTCTAATATATTTGTTAAGCATGGCTCTGGCACCATATAAATTCAATGAATAAGATAGAAGTAGCCTATATTTTGCGTGGAAATGTAGGAGACGTTAAAAAGTGTCAGTGTAGTTGCAGTTTTTATTGCAAAGTTTTTTTTTTTTTGGCAAAATAAATGAAATATCGCTTTGAGTACCAACGTTAATTTAATATCTGTCATAAGCACAATGGCACTAGATGATAAACTTTATAAATGAATAGAAAAAGTTGTCATTAAATTCCAGGACACGATTAACAGATATTCAACAATTGTTGATATCACCAGGTGAAAAAAATTATAACCAAACTTTGCTATTGGAGCAATATTTGATTTATTATGAACAAAGAAATGTTTTGCTATAAAAACTGCAAAATCACCAAAATCACTGGACTTTTCTCGCGTCCCCTTCCACCTCACTTTAAAGACAATTACTATAATATTAATTTGTTATGTATTTTAAAACAATTAATACAAACCATACAAGCGTGAGCATTAATTATTTTAACTTTGAATTGTCCGGTAAAGAATCTTGATCAAAGTTATAGTGTTTTTTTTGCACCTCGTAGTTATACGGTTAAGTACTAATCACGCTAGTGGGTTACGGATTGGGAAGGTTGAATTTAGATGAAGTGGACCCGAATTTGCATGGAAGAAGAGTGGAACAACATTTAGGAAAAATCCACCCCAATTCACCCGACCGAGATTCGAACCTCCATCTCCAATTCCTTGGCAGTTTGGCTCAACACAAAACTAGCGGGTTAGACAACTACGCCTCCGAGGCGGGTCATAGTTATAGTTCATAGAATAAATAATTGTTCGAAGATTTATACAAGAGCTTTCATTTGTTTGTTTACGCACCTATTATTACTCAGCAGTCTTTGTTTATAGCAATTGTATAAATAAACATGTACAAGTTTAAACAAATACTATTTATTTTTTGAAGGAAGTATTTTCATTACTTCTAAACCAATAATATTTGTTTATATGAATACAGTATATTTCATTTGTGTTGGTCTGAATTTAAAGATAAATGTAAAAAATAAATAATAGATTCTTTTTGTGTACAAAACTAATATATTTAAAAAAAATTGAGCATTTGAAAATGTAAACTATTAAAAACAAGAAGCTACAAATTTATTGCTTCCTGTTTTATATTACAACTATAATCCATGCAAAATAATCAAATCTAATATCCTTTATTCTAATATTACTAAGATATTTTGTGACATCAATAGCACCAACTAAATCTTTTGTGCTATTTATAGAGACACAGAAATGTTGTTAGATGTGATTTAAAATTTTTGCATAGAACATTAAAATAATTATAAAAAACAAACTTAAAGTTGGTTGATGCATTTTCTTAACTTATAAAGCATGCACTAAATAAAACGTAATAAATATTTTCGTGAAATTGACTATCTAACCATTTTAACTTGAATTAGGTTCACTTTCGTTGATTTAAATATGAATTAATCATAACAACATGTCAATAATCATAAAAAAAATCCCCATTCGAGATAATTTATTTCCATCAATCAAAGAGCATTTTAAATATACGTCTGATACGATTACTATAACGTCCAAATAATGACCAAAGGCAAATATTCAAAAATACAGAAGAGAAAAAAAGAAGTATCGATGATTAAACCAAATAGATTATGTATTTTATAACCTCCTGGCTTTGAGTTTTTTTTGTACATTAAAATTTTAACCTAATTAATTTTATTCTATATGTCGCACCATACCACCTATATAAGTGTTAATTCGTTACTATATTTGACAAAACAATATATTTCTTTTACTGACTCTCTACACTGAGTTTCAACAGTTTATTTAACAAAATTCAACTATTCTTTCTATAACCAATTAGGGTATATAAATATTTACTTGGAAAATGTGTAACATATAAATTTATAAGTTTAAAATATTGCTCTCGTGTTTTGATCAATATAGGGCCTAGTAAAAGGCAAAACTCACTCAGCCTGCCACTCAATTACTCACTCACTCAGTCACTCACTCAGTCACTCACTCAGTCACTCACTCAGTCACTCACTCAG